>OX463851.1:39283905-39362798 GCA_949825065.1 Odontocerum albicorne
TAACTAAATATTTCAAATTGTGCGAAAATAGCGGACCGCTATGTGTTTCATTGTTTTTGGGGAAAATCTAACATAGAAACCAATATTATTTTCATTGCATATAAAATATTATTTTGAATAAAAATATGCCTATGAATAAATTAATGTTATGGATTTTCAACAAGTGTAATTGTTTCGAGTGACAAAATTGCAATTCCTAGCATTATTTTACATTGGCAATATTATTACATGTTATTACGAGTACTATCTGACATAACCTCAAAGTTTCAACTTCAATCACAGTTCTCGGATTATGTTTTAATTTTTTCTTAAAAAATTCTTCCACTAACCCAAATGTTAAACAAAAATTTAAATGCAATTTAGCCTACTTAATTTTCTGACATAAACAACATTTATATGAATTTCAACATTTCCCTGAATTTAGCAAATTTAATTCTTCCCAACGACTTAGTAAAAATATCAGCAATGTTTGAATCTGAATCTATCTTAACAATTTCAACAATTCCAATTTTAATATTTTCATGAACATAATATTGTTCTTCTATATGCTTAGAATTTTTTTTTCTAAGCATATAGAAGTACAATATCATTCCATATTTAGCTATAGCAAGAGCTCCAGAATTATCTTCATAAACTTTAATAGGTTGAACAATTTCAACAAAAACATCACTAACCACATTTCTTAAGAAATTTATTTCTGTTACAGCTTCAGATAATGCAATATATTCTGCAAAGGTAGATGACTTAGTAACACAATGTTGTTTTTTGTATTTCCAAACTGCTTTAATCACTTCAGGCCAGTAACGCCTGTCAACTTTTGCTTCTGCTAGAAGACATCTAGCCATATCCATTATTGTTCTATTATACCTCTCCGCAGTACAATTCAACTCATGTACATGTGGTGGACATGACTTTATCTTTATACCTTTTAGTCTTGCAAATTTATATATCTTGTTATTCATATATTCTCTACCATTATCACATCTTAGTTATTTTATCATCTTCCCAGTTAAATTTTGAATTTCATTTACATATTCCATAAAACAATCCGAGACTTGACCCTTATAATAATTTGATTAAATCATTCAATAAAAAATAACATTGTTTAAACTTTAGTTTAACAAAGCCATACAATCAACAACTGAAAAGGCTGTTCTGTAAAATGACCATCGATGTCTCCGATCCAGTCTCTGAATCACTATAGAATATCTTCAGCAATTGTATGATACCAGCAATTATAAAAATCACCTTGAATTCACAATAACGAAACCGCTTATGTAACATTATTTAAGAAAATTATAAAATAAAGTCAGGGTTGGTCCATTTCTTCAATTTCGATTCCATAAAAAATACCGTGACTTCACGACTCAAACTCCACAGCCCTCCTTGAGCAATAAAATGAAATTCAATGATCAATGAAATTAAATGAGTACCTAGATAAAATAAAATATATTTTTTAAATAACACGTAAGTGTGCATGTATATGTTACAGACAAAGTGTACAATAAAATGCACTCGCTTCTATCGTTAGAATTGTTAATGTGTGGTGGTCATTTTCAAACTCGCTCTTTTTAGGTTAGCTGTCAAAACGCTCATCTGACAGATCTTGTTTGTTCATGAAGTGACCAGTTCGCGTTGGCGAGTTCACACACTTACCAGTTAAATCATACATTAACTAGTGAAAGTATACACGTAATGCAACAATTTATACTGTGACTAAAACTCATTGTTAGTGCATACATTTACCAGTTAATGTATACATTATCCAAATTTAACACTTTATCTGTAACATATATATATATATATATATATATATATATATATATATATATATATATATATATATATATATATATATATATATATATATATATATATATATATATATATATATATATATATATATATATATATATATATATATATATATATATATATATATATATATATATATATATATATATATATATATATATATATATATATATATATATATATATATATATATATATATATATATATATATATATATATATATATATATATATATATATATATATATATATATATATATATATATATATATATATATATATATATATATATATATATATATATATATATATATATATATATATATATATATATATATATATATATATATATATATGACCGAAATCATCGGTATCCTTATACGCCAGTATACTAGGAAGGAAGAATGCCTGCGTTATTCGAGGTGAGTAGCACAACGCGAAATTCGAACTGACGATTCTCCACACGGAAGTCCACTGCGTTACCGCTCGGCCATGCACCTATAAAAAAAACATTGGTTTATTGATAGCAACATATGTATGTATATATATAAAGACATTCCAAAATCGCACATATATCTCATATTTGCGATGCACATTCAATGCATTATTTCAAGTGTTTGTATTAAGATAAAGACACTTAGCAATTCCATGCAAGTAAGCTTCTTTGAAAATGCCGACCATTTACTTTACTTTAAAGTAAATATTTGCACTAATTTCTTTGCATGACTTAATATATTTAAAAGAATCATTGTCCTTTAAATTGATAGTTTATATTTATATCAACACTATTTAAGAATAAAGGAAATCAATTTTAATTTGTGGCAAAGTATTTTATAAAGACATCTAAAGTATAAAATCAATTGTATTTTTCTTAACATGATCATATCAGCTTCATTCCAATCATGGATTAGCACTACGCTCAAACAGAGATTGTTTATTGGCTTTTCTAGTTCACCGCTCCGCTTTCTTTACGTCGTCCTTTACTGTCCATGCAGTGAGACTCTAGACGAGATATCTGCTCTTTCCGATTCTGGAGTATGCGGACGTCTGTTACATGGATGTTACAAAGGAACAGCTGGACAAATTACAGCGTCTTCAAAATGTGTGTTTAAGATTTATTTTCAACCTACGAAAGTACGATCATATAACTTCATGCCAGAAGGCATTGAACTGGTTGAATGTTAAAAATAGACGCCAAATTCACATACTATATATATTGCATAAAACCCTTAACTGTCCCGCCGCTCCCTCTTATCTCACCGAAATTTTTCAGCGTCTTTCCAACCATGGCTTAGCTCTATGCTCAAACAGAGATTGTATATTGGCCTTTCCAGTTCACCGCTCCTTTTTTTTTACGTCGTCCTTTAATGCCAATGCAGTGAGACTCTGGAATCAGTTACAAACCAATATAAGACTCGCTCCGTCCTTGGTATGTTTTAAGAAGCGACTGAAAAAAACTCTTAATTTCTAGTCAGTAAAATAACGTGTTTCATTCCTGATTTTTCTTTTCCTTTCCTCTCCGCCATCCCTTCCTTTTCTTTTTATTGATGATATCTCACTTTATATGAAAAGGAATGTTCGGGTGATTGTCCGTCTTTGTGGGGTTTGTGGGCATATGCTCACGTATGTGTTTATGGATTTCGTGGGGATGGATAGTCATTTGAATGATTTATGCGACCACGTAACTTGCTTCTTTTACTTTTGTCTGGTTGGTTGGAAGAGATGGCCGCCTGGCAATAAGCCCGCCAGATTGTATTGCAATAAAAGTGTTAATAATAATAATATATTTATATTCTGAAACAGTAGGATATTAGACAATTTCTTCATCCATGTATATATTTAAGTATAGAAAAACAAATAAATTCCTTGCACTTGACCAAGCATGACGTTAATTTTGCATTAAACAAATTGTATTACGATAATATTCAGCACATTAATATCAGGTTTGAATAGAGGAAGCTTTTCTGCATTAAACACCTTGGAAGATTATTCACAATATCGTTTATAGCCTCTATATTCTGAATCATATTGGTTTACACGCTCCTGCTGGAAATACGAAACATTTTTCAATTCAAATATTTATTTATTATTACACATGACAAGAAATATGCACAATTTGTGAAAAAACAACATGTAATTTGATTTGGACAAACAATTTTAATGGATCTGGGTTTGCTGCCTTTCATTTGTCGTATCCCCAGTAAACTAGGATTTTGCCTGTATCTCACTGAGGATAGTTAGCATGAAAAAATAAATCGATACTTCTTTCCGATTTTTGATTACACAAAAACCAAACCCCGTTGCACACTCTCCTCAACCTGACAAACAGTGACACTCAACTACAACTGGAAACATCTTGCGAAATTCAACTCCTCATACATCATCACTCCAGAAAGACCAAAAATATTCAACCCACAATATACCGCACATAATCATAAGAATAAAAATTAAAACAAAAAATACACAGAAACACAAATACAAAAACAACCAAAATTAAAACAACAAGAAGAAACCCACACTCACGAGCTCACACAAATCGTTCCCACTCGTCATTCATCCTGAAAGCCCAAGTACTCAAAATCCTATCGCAATAACAACCACGCTCCGATCGACTGTCTAAATGGTTTTCCTACCTTTACCTTTATTGAAGTCGGCACGCCATTGTATGTAATGGGAGCCAAATAAGCATATTGCCTTTGGGCATAAGAGGTTTTAACTCTAGGGATGGGGAACATTTCATTAGTTGCCATGCGTGTCATGTGTGTCAATAGCAATTCGTTAACTGACACATCGATCAATAAGTCCCGGGACTATGTATTGTTTGAATGGAGTTAATAAATAAAAAAAACAATGTCATATTACAACTAACATATCGCTCAATAAGTCCCGGGACAAACCAACAGATGGCACCTCTAATAACAAATCCATACCATTCTCAGTTAGTACCAGCCTTTAGAAGTTACGTGTCAAACTTTCATGACATTCCTACATTGTGTCATTGAATTACAGTGGTTTTAATGACGCTACTTTTGCTATTTTCAAAACAATGAAAAAAAAACAAATTTCGTGTATTGATATAACATTGCTTTTTAATGGGAAAAAATACCGTTCAAACTCAGCGATGGCTTGAAAAGTGTTATCCGGGCTCTGCTCCGTCGAAAACAGCCATTAGTCTGCCCAGCGACTATTGGCTGTTCGCAGACCTCAAAAAGATGCTCCTGGGAAAGAGATTTGGCTGTCATGAAGAAGTGATTGCCGAAACTAACGCCTATTTTGAAACCAAAGATAAATCGTTCTACACGGCTGGTATAGAAAAGTTAGGAAAGCGTTGGAATGAATGTATCGCTCTTGAAGGAGACTATGTTGATGAATAAAGAAGAATTTTGGCAAAAAAATGTTGTTTTAGTAGTTAGTCCCGGGACTTATTGATCGATGTGTTACAGTTGCACGTTATAATTCATAAATCGTGAGAATGTTTCAATTGGGTTTACTCCATGTTTGGTCAGGTGAAAATTTTTAATGTCGATATTGTTGAGTTCAAGAGGGTACTTCTGAAGCGTTTCCTTAATCTAACGGAATTAAGTGATTAAGAAAGCATGTGGAATTAAGGCTGGTGTATTCAGTATAATCAAGAACAGAACTTAGGGATGGTTTGGGGATGCTGAACAAATCAACGAATAAAGACTTCTTCTTCTCCCTGGCTCCATCCCAACTCATTGTCTGCGAAGACTGTTGGGGTCAGCTCTCCTCGTCCTCAGGTTGTATGCTCTTCTGTCCCGGACTACGTCTCCCAGGCCGTGCCTCTGCATCAGGTTATCTTTTTGCACCACCCATGAATTCTTTGTTCTTCCTCTGGTTGTTATTCGAGGATGATCCATGGAGATTGCCTGGTTCACAATGTGATCGGGTGAAATAAAGACTAAGAAAATAAATATATAGTATAAGTGTAAGAGGAAAGTGTAGAAGAGAAAGAACAAGATATTGATGGCTGGATCAAGTGAATAATATTTTGAAAGAACGAAATGTAAGAAGTAAGATAAATCGTAAGAAATGTATGGGTTTGGAAGAAGTGAAATATCTGTATTGAGATAGGAAAGTCTGGCGCTTTGTTATTTCCGTCTACCGCACCAGGGAAAAAGCGTGATGGTTTATATAACATACTATTAAATGTGTGTATTTTTATACTTGGTTTTATTACACTTTTATTATGTAGACTAACAAGTGCATTGATAAAAGGTTTAGAAATTTGCGAATGCAAAAAAAAGGATTATTTAAATAATATTTTTACTATTCTCAAAAGTGGTCCACGGCTCAGCATTCTCCTCAACTCCGACTGAATGCAATTAGAAATGACGTAATTAAAGAGATCGACTGCAATATTTTGACTTTATCAGACAATCCACCGCAAATGTATGCAAATGGTAAGCAGTTCTGCCGACCTACCATTATGTCCAATTAGTTTACAAGGCAAGCCTGTCCGGGGATCAAATGTATTAATTATTATTTGATTGAAGGATAAGAAACGGCCTGTATGTAAATATATACGACTGATATACATACTTTTTGTCTACATTAAAGTAATCGTTGCTGTTTTTATATACGAGTACTTTAATATGAATTCTTAATTTCTTTTCAAATTTTCGGTAAGTCACACAAAATTTTTAAATTTATATATAACCACCATATTTGTGTAATTTATTTTATTTATTGTATCATTTTTATTTTATTTATTTATTGTTACACGTGACAAGAAATATACACAATTTGCGGAAAAAACAACAGGTAATTTGATTTGGACATACAATTTTAATGGATCTGGGTTTGTTGCCTTTCATTTGTCGTATCCCCAGTAAACTAGGCTTTTGCCTGTATCTCACTGAGGATATTTAGCATGAAAAAATAAATCGATACTTCTTTCCGATTTTTGATTACACAAAAACAAAACCCGTTGCACGCTCTCATCAACCTGACAAACAGTGACACTCAACTACAACTGGAAACATCTTGCGAAATTCAACTCCTCACACATCATCACTCCAGAAAGACCAAATATATTCATCCCACAATATGCCGCACACTAATTGATATTGATGTTTTTTTTTATGATAAAAAAACTTTAAGTTTATAAGAAATGAATGAATGAGTTAATGAATTAATTAATGAGTATAATAGAAGGTACAATCAAAGTGGGGGATCAGAGTACCTGACGTTAATGCCACTGGAGATGACTATATGGTATAAACCAATTTGTGATAGGCATACGAGTATCTTGTTGATCCTCGACCGAGAAACCGAAGTCAAGTGCATAATTGAATCGTCTCGTGTGGCTTTTAATAAAATGAGATGCGTATTCTGCGATGATAATCTAAACTTGAAACATCGACAACGGTTAGTCAAATGCTACGTTTGGTCAGTGTTATTGCATGGAGTGGAATCATGGACCCTCAAAGTTGTTCGTATGAACCGACTGGAAGCATTCGAAATGTGGATACACCGGAGAATGCTACGGATACCCTGGACGGATTGGTCAGCAACACAAGGGTTCTTCAAAGAGCCAAAGTTGATAGAGAGTTGCTGACTTATATCAAAATCCGAAAGGCATCCTATTTGGGTCATGTAATTCGAGGAGCAAAGTACTAATTACTTCACCTGATCATCCAAGCCAAAATAGAAGGTCGAAGAGGTATTGGCAGGAGGCAAATCTCCTGGCTTCGCAATATACGTGATTGGACTGGTATAAGGAGCGTTTGGCATCTTTTTCAGGCTGCCGGGGACAAAGATGCATACTCTTAGGTGATATTCAAATCATTGAAAATTTTGACAAAAGAGTGGACACCTGTGGGGCTGCAAGAGGTAGACATTTCGCGGATATTGCTTTTTGTATTTAAATGTCATACATTTTGGCGTCTCGAACTTGCCTGGGTCTTGTGACATTTGAGAAGTGAATATATGACATTTATAAAAATTGAGTCGTATACAATACAACAACGCATTCAAATTGAGAATTATTCTATGTATTGTAATTTCCGGAAACGGTGATGTTAATTGGCGACCGAGATCATGTGATCTGACACCGTTGGACTATTATCTCTGGGGTTACGTGAATAACCAGGTCTATAAAAATGACCCCCAATCAATTATTGAGCTTAAGGACGAAATTATTTGCGTTATTGGTGAGTTAGAACCGAATTTATTCCAAAATGTCATAGAAAATTTTGACAAAAGAGTGGACATCTGTGGAGCTTCAAGACGTGTACATTTGGCGGATATTGTTTTTTTGTGTTTAAATGTCATACATTATACTTCAATGACCAATAAAAAGATTTTTGAAATCAAAGTATACTCGTATTGTGTGTTTTATTCAAGAATTAAAAAAAAATGTATTAAAAAAAAACGCTCAATTCGAAAGACTCCATACGTCTGTTTAAGGGAAGTTATAACGGAATAGAAGCACCCTTAAATCGAATGGATCCCCTATCCCAGTGCTCCGCAACCTTTTCTCACCTACGACACACCAAAATTCTTCCTAGAATTCCGCGGCACACCAAAAGCTAAAATATATAGGCATTAAATTAGGCATGAGTCTTCAGCGACGCGCATAAGGGTCATTTTTCTTTGTCTATGACTAATTTGGTGCGGCCATGGTGTGTAAAAAGCACACTACGCAGTTTTCAACAGTTGGCACCAGGCGCTGCGGGGCCATTGAAAAATTATTAAGTTATAATAATTATTCTATACTACAATTTGAAAAATAGACAATATTATGAAAAATAATTTGTCATTGTTTATTAAATACATAATGAAAAATTGTAAAATGTCAAATACATTGAATTTGACCGCGGCACACCTGTATCCGGCTCACGGCACACCAGTGTGCCACGGCACACCGGTTGTGGAGCACTGCCCTATCCTATGTGTTGAAAAACAGGTATTTTAGGAACTAGGCCACATAATTCGTCATGAAAAAAATATATTGATTACGAATTAAAATTATTTTTTTGAATTTTAGTGTTACAAAGAAACAATACTTTTCAAGTTTAATATGAATTCTTAGAATAATAATCTTCGCGTGTTTAAGATGAGGTATTCATTAAACTTAATGTCTTAATCTCCCAGTGAAGCGCAGCGGTAGCTTTAGCTCAACAGCATCCAAATGCTTAAATAATCACTTTACTCGGGAGAAAATATATCTTAATATCTCAAATTTATTTTCATTTATCTCAAAAACTCATTTTTTTTAACATCATAACCATCATCATTTCTCGCGTATCGGTACCAGGCCAAAGGTTAATCTGTTGCATCCACGATACATCTCTCTTGAGTTTTGCCGCTTCTCAGCTCTGTATTATGTTTGACTTATTTCTGAAAATATGCTGAGACTGTAAACCTTTTGTTTTAAAGTATTTAATATCCCTTTTATGTTTAAATTATCTAAAAAGTAAATAGTATGAACCGACTGGAAGCATTCGAAATGTGGATTCACCGGAGAATGCTACGGATACCCTGGACGGATATGGTCAGCAACACAAGAGTTATTCAAAGCGCCAAAGTTGATAGAGAGTTGCTGACTAATATTAAAATCCAAAAGGTGTCCTATTTGGCTCATGTACTTAGAGGAGCAAATTACTGCATCTGATCATCCAAGGCAAAATAGAAGGCCGAAGAAATGTTGGCAGGAAGCAAATCTCCTAGTTCCGCAATATACGTGATTGGACTGGCATAAGGGGCGTTGGAGATATTTTTCGTGCTGCCGGGGGCTAAGATATCTACTCTCAAGTGATATTCATCGTTGGGGGACCTGACATGACACTGAGAAGAAGAAAAAGTTAGTGAAATCATACGAGTTGTATGAGAAGTCTTATGAGTAAAGAAGAAACGAAAGACGTGTGTCAAGACAGGAAAGTCTGAAATCTACTTACGTCGACAGAGAAACAGCGTTATGGTATGTACGAGTATGTACAGTACCCGGCGGTAAGTAACACACATCGGGCTTGAGAAAGAGACTGTCGGCCATAATCGGCTAACTTCGGTTTTGTAAAGCGTCGTCTCTGTCGCGCGATACGCTAACAGTCTCGCGACGGAACACGTGTACGAATGACAGAGACGACACTCTACAAAATCGAAGTTAGCCGATTAGGGCCGACAGTCTCTTTCTTAAGCCCGATGTGTATTACTTTCTGCCGTGTACTGTATGCGTGTAGGATTTATTTAAGGATTCTGATTCAACTGATCGCTCCACATTTCCGACAACCTCTTGACTCGCAATTTTAATATTATTGTTATTAATAGAACTATCTAAATTACTATCGACAATAGTGTGCTAATTAGACGACATCTATTTCTGGATTTTACAACTTTTCTTATCTTATTAGTTATTTTTAAAACATTCCATTTTATTAATATTATTGTTATTAGTAGAACTATCTTAATTATTATCCTCAATAGTGTGCTGTTTAGGCGACATCTATTTCTGAATTTTACATTTTTTCTTATTTAATTATCTTTTTAATCGGTTTTGAATTCAGAGTAAAAGCGTTCTTAAAGAAAGGGAATTCTGGAAACGTCTCTATATAAATTGTCATTTTATAAATATTATTGTTATTAATAGAACTATCTAAATTACTATCGACAATAATGTGCTATTTAGACGACATCTATTTCTGGATTTTACAACTTTTCTTATCTTTTTAGTTTTTTATTTAAATTGTAATTTTATGATTATTATTGTTAATAGTAGAACTGTCTAAATTATTATCGACAATAATGTACTATTTAGACGACATCTATTTCCGGATTTTACAATTTTTCTTATTTATTATCTTTTTAATCGGTTTGAATTCAGAGTAAGAGCGTTCTTAAAGAAAGGGAATTCTCGAAACGTCTCGATGTAAATTGTCATTTTATGAATATTATTGTTATTAATAGAACTATCTAAATTACTATCGACAATAATGTGCTATTTAGACATCTATTTCTGGATTTTTTTATAACTTCTCTTATTTTATTAGTTTTTTTTATAAATTGTCATTTTATTAACATTATTGTTATTAGTTAAACTATCTAAATTACTATCGACAATAATGTGCTATTTAGGCGACATCTATTTCTAAATTTTACATCTTTTCTTGTTTAATTATCTTTTTAATCGGTTTGAATTCCGAGTAAGAGCGTTGTTAAGGAAAGGGGGTCCTCGAAACGTCTCTATATAAATTGTAATTTTATAAATATTATTGTTATTAGAAGAACTATCTAAATTACTATCGACAATAATGTGCTATTAAGACGACATCTATTTCTGGATTTTACAACTTTTCTTGTCTTTTTAGTTTTTTTTATAAATTTCCATTTTATTAATATTATTGTTATTAGTAGAACTATCTAAATTATTATCGACAATAATGTGCTATTTAGACGACATCTATTTCCGGATTTTACAATTTTTCTTATTTATTATCTTTTTAATCGGTTTGTATTCCGAATAAGAGCGTTCTTAAGGAAAGGGATTCTCGAAACGTCTCGATGTAAATTGTCATTTTATAAATGTTATTGTTATTAATAGAACTATCAAAATTACTTTCGACAATAATGTGCTATTTAGACGACATCTATTTCTGGATTTTACAACTTTTCTTATCTAATGGGTTTTTTTATAAATTGTCATTTTATTAATATTATTGTTATTTTAGTTCGGAAATTCTAGGATGAGTCCTGTGACAGCTCACAAATTTTCCCCAATACAATCTTATGTAATGTATTTACCTAAATAACTTGCTATTTATTAGAATTGAGACTTATATTAAAGTTGATAAAATAATTAAAATTACTGAACATCGTTACAAGGTTGTATTGGGGCAAATTTGTGAGCTTTCACAGGACTTATCCTAGAATTTCCGAACTAAAGTAGAACTATCTAAATTACTTTCGACAATAATGTGCTATTTAGACGACATCTATTTCTGGATTTTACAATTTTTCTTTCGTTTCGAATCAACTTCAGAGAGTTCCGGAGTATCAGTTATTATTATCTCGTAAATATAACAATAATTTCACGCGTATGTTATTTGATATTTTCGCATAATTTTATCCGTGTGTAAAGTAACTGAAATAATAAATTATTGTGTGTGTAACCGTAATCGCTGGGCATGTTACTTCATTAAAACGCTCATTTGTTGGGTGTCAGCCACCCAGAGTGCTGTTAATATGATTTTAATAGCAACACCCAACACGGATATCATGGAAACAACGAAACCGTGCAATTTCCAATTAAAATGTCTACCATCTGCCGAAAAAAAATTTGCCAGATATCCGAGAACTAATGATTTGAATGCTTGTTTTGCGTCCTAATTTAGATTTCCAGTGGATCCTGAACTATTTATACTTTCACTTATTTTTTCATAATTTTTATTGGTACCTAAATAGCATGTTAAGAGTCCTTCGAGGGTCATATGACGGCCTGAAAATCAGACACGTACAAGTAACATTTTAAAAAAAAACTGGTTTACGTGCTAAATTAATAGCATTTTATTTGTTCCTTATTGTGCCAAAGGTATCTAGGTGAATTATCTATAACAACGCCATTTCTGAGCGAATGTATCAAGTGACGTTATATGAAACTAACAAATCTTGTACAAGTATGACACAAGTAATTGATTTTCTCCCTTTCATCTTTTTGTCGCTTGTACCAGTCTGGTTTTCAGGCCGTCATATTACGAAATACCTTACCTAAAAATTGCATTCAATTCTGTATGGTTTTTTTTTTTACCAAATTGTGTAGTTTTTTTTAGAATTTTTGATTTTTTCAAGAAACGCGAAAACATTAAAGTCAATATATCTGAAACAAGTCTTCAAGGAAAACTTTATCAACGATTCAAATTGAACAACAGTAATGTTTATACACAAAACATCGTGTATAAAGAGATTTTTGAGAATTAAATAATTCATTAATCAAGATGTACCTTTTATATTTTAAACTTTAAACATTAATGAACCCAAAAAACTTTAAGCTGATCTTGCTCCATTCGGTATTTCAAAAATGTATAATTTGTTTTACTACCGTGAATATTTCACGGGTTGCAACTAGTTATAAATAAACTTCAAACTGTAATATTTTTCGCGGTAGAAAATAAAACTACATTCAACGAAGAATGAAATTACTTAAATAATAGTTTTATTTACGGATCTTTCGTGTTAAATTAACGTTTAAATTTTCATGAAAATGCTCTCTATTTCATTCAAAATAAAATAGAAAACATATAACATTACTCAAAATATCCTTTCGTCCCAACATTCATTTATTTTCCTTCCTTATCCTTGCAAGAATTCTATTCCTCCTAATCCTTACATTTTTGTCTAACGGTTACCATTCGCATTTAGCAAACGGGCGCCCCAGATTCGATTCCTGATTCGTGTTTTTCTATAGCATATATTATGATGCTTATTTTTTTTATATTGCTATTAGACAACAGAAAAATAGCGTTATAAAAAACTGCCTAACGAAATGGTATTGTAGATTGAACCTGCCGATCGGCCCGAAAATCAAATATCTTTGGCATCAGATTTTTGGGAATAATCTGTCAAGAATATGTGCTTGCTAAAGTGCGACATTTTTTTAGACAGTAAACGAATTCGCGCACAAGCGTCTTTCATCCACAAGATGGCTGTAAATCATACTTTATCACGAAGTATAAAGCCAACCAATTATTGTTTAGAGATTGGTAACTTTTTTACTTGAATCAAAAGAAAATAAATAGAAAAATAAAACTAAAACAATTTTACGTACATGAAATAAACTGGTTAATTTGAAGAAATTGCTAACTAGCTCTAAGCCTGCCAGGTGTGCCATATATAAATATGTACACAAAGGAATATAAAGAAATAAAATTAAAAAAAAACTCTTTTAAATTCTACACTGTATCACTGCTTTTATACAGTAAAACCTTGTTTTAACACTTATACAGTAGAGACGCACTATTTGCTCTCCTCCTCCCACGGGGAGAATGGGTTCCCATACAGTGCGATCGTATACTCGTGATCACTTGATACAAGATTTTCTTGAAGCATCTTAGAATGAGTCTAAGACCTCTATCATTCCTTGAATATTTTTAAGTATTGCAACGTGGAAAAGGTTAAAAAACGCGTTCAATGACACTCAAAAATTTTCAATCAATAAATCATGTACGAGTACATTAGAAAACTATAACTTATGATGATAATATCACGAATAAATAATAATTATGTAGAAAACATGTACTGAGAAGAATACACGGGATTACAATGTATGACAGAATACGGAATGAAGTGATTAGGTATGTATGTGATTTTAAAAAAATAAATTATTTATCTTGGCGAGTTTATTGCCATGTGGCAATTTCTTCCAACTAACCAGATATGTGTTTTTAAAGGGCCCTAAGTGAAAACCAGACTGGAACCCCATTTTTTTTTAAATTCTGGGTTCCAGCGGGGATCGAACCCGCAACCTCCGGATCGGCAGACAAGCGTCTTACCCCCAGGCCACGGAGGTCGTCGATTTTAAGGTGGATTCATTGAGTAAGATGAAGCAGAGAATGCAGAGAAAAATACATAAATAAAGAAACACTTATACTCGTAAAACAAATATACATTGAAAATGGGAGTGATCGACGTGGTAGAGGAATATCAAAGAAAGTATGGTTGGATCAAATGAATGACATTTTGAAAGAAGGAAGTATAAAAAGTCAGAGAAATTCTAGAAGTTGTAAGAATGTAGAAGAGATGAAGGATGTGGTCGAGATAGGAAAGTCACAAGAAAACGACTTGATGATATGTATGCGTTATTATTATTCCTATTTTTTTTACTACAATCATTTATACTATTACATGTGTTCCAAATATTGTATTTAATTTTATTTATTTATTTATTATTACACATAACAAGAAATACACACAATTTGCGAAAAAAACAACAGGTAATTTAATTTGGACATACAATTTTAATGGATCTGGGTTTGTTGCCTTTCATTTGTCGTATCCCCAGTAAACTAGGCTTTTGCCTGTATCTCACTGAGGATATTTAGCATGGAAAAATAAATCGATATTTCTTACGGATTTTTGATTACACAAAAACAAAACCCCGTTGCACGTTCTCCTCAACCTGACAAACAGTGACACTCAATTACAACTGGAAACATCATGCGGAATTAAACTCCTCACACATCATCACTCCAGAAAGACTAAAAATATTCATTCCACAATATACCGTACACAATCATAAGAATAAAAATAAAAAACATACAGAAACACAAAAACAACAAAATTTAAAACAACAAGAAGAAACCCACACTCACGAGCCCACACAAATCTTTTCCACACCTCATTCATACTGAAAGCCCAAGTACTCAAAATTCTGTCGCAATAACAACCACGCTCCGATCGACTGTCTAAATGGTTTTCCTACCTTTACCTTTATTGAATTCGGCACACCATTGTATGTCATGAAAGCCAAATAAGCATATCGCCTTTGGGCAAAATAGGTATTATATTTACTAACATTAATGTTTCATTCCAGTTTAATCATCTTTACATAGATAATCAAATATATTATTTATTATTCCTTATGAAAGACACATCACATAAAAATAACAACACGGCAGTTGAAATGACATTCTCGACATTTTATACAACAAATATTAAAAAAACAATAAACCCGTCAAATCAATGTGTTACTGTATAACAGTTTATTTACTCTCGCTACAAGATAAAACCAGATAGCGATCCTTAAAATTAAATGCAAATATAAAAATGCAAAGATTGGAAGACGTGCTTTTAAAATTTTGATACTTTTTTTTACAGTATGAGAAAAAAATTGAAATAAAATATCCAAGTGTCGTTTAAACAAGATGGATTATATTGTCAGTCTGCGCAGATATTAAATCAGTACCTATAAAAAGATTTTTATGACCAATCTTCTCTGTCCACCTGGACAACTTTGACCTATGGTAGAGGTAGAAAACCTTCGATCTTGTAAACCATTAAGTGTGGCCTTTTGAATTAATCCTAATTTCGATGTTTTTGTTCGTATATTATTATTGTTTATTCATTTTCTTTATCAGTTCATTTAAAAAAACAATCTGGCGGACTTATTGCCAGGCGGCCTCCTCTTCCAACCAACAAGACAAAAAGAAGTAAGATGATCGCAAAAAATATTTAAATGATTATTCACCTTTATGAAATTTATGAACAATACATAATACATAGTAAAAGTTAAAGAATTATCAATCAAAAGAAAAGGAAGGGATGGTAGGGAGGAAAAAAAAACAGGAATGAAACACGTTATATTACTGACTAGAAGCTAAGAGTTTTTTTCAGTCGCTTCTTAAAGTATGCCAAAGGAGAAGCCAGTCTAACATTAGTTGATAACTAGTTTCAGATTCTCACTGCATGGACGACGTGAAAAAGAAGAGCTTTGAACTGGGAAGGGCAATCATCAATTTATGTTTAGGCGTAGTGCAAGTTAATATTGAAATTAACACATTTAACCCTTCCTGTCCTGTAATGTACACATTGCTTCTATAAACTTTAATATCTCTATAAATATGATAAATACTGGGTTCAGATTTTAGGTATTCCTCCGTAATACATTTACGCATTGAATGAAAAAAATAATATTAATAATAATTAGCACTTATCGGCCCCATCAGGTAAATTTTGTGAAAATCGGGAATAAATTCACCAATTCAATCAAACGTGTGCCAGTGTGTGACGTAGGTATATTCATTCTAAAAAACCGCTATGGGTAAGGATGCGACGCAATTCATGTCGCACTCTATTTCGGTATATGGGAACGCAAGAAATAGAATCTCAGTTCTCTCGCTTCTCTCGCTCGCCGATGTTTTTTTCTTCTTCATATTTTCAGTAATTAAATTTCAATTATCACTTTTGACTTCAAATTTAATTAATTTAAGGGATTGGTTTGAATATAATTATTTTTTCCGACTTTAAATCATTCATTTTTACTTGTGTATTGATGAGTATTGAATACACAGCACCGTGGTGATATCCACAGTAAGTAAAGATAACTAGCCAGCACGTAGTGGCCCATCCACAAACGACACAAGACAGACACGTCCATCTTGTTCATTCTTAATCTATTATACCATGGTTTTAAAGGGATAGTTATTTGAATTGCATTTTGTTATCATTGGGAATCGAAATATAACACAAAGTTGTTTATAAATTGCATAAGAACTCAGTGTCCATTATAATGGACATCTGGTCTGAAGAATTTACGTAGCAAAATTCTTCAATTTACTCTAAAATTTTATTACTCATCCATATATCTCATTTACTTTGTTTGCAATGTTATTAAAATACATTAATCCTCATCATATCGCTTTTCGAAATAATCTCGCTAACAAGCAATCGTCATAAGTATTTACTCTTCTTTATAAGGATCAATTTATGATCACACTTAAAATAACATTTTGATCATTTGATCAATACACTTTGCAGTATTTACATATTACATCATGTATTGACACACTAAAAACAGACGGCTGACCGTAGCATCCGTGACTATAATGTTAATATTTTTAAAATTTTCCACAAAATCATCTACGCCTTTGATTAATCACGATAAAGTTTATATTGTATATATATATACTAAAATTATTAAATAAATATATAGCGTCACTGTCGGGTAACCAGGAAAGTGGCACCAAACATAATCGAATGCTGATTTTTTTAAATTAAGTAATGTACAATATATTACAAACATTTGCAAAGACTAAATCAAAGATTCCCAAAGTGGTATATATGAACCCCGAAGGGTCGATTTCGACCTGCAGTGGGTCTATGTCAGCAAGAAAAGAAAATAGGGGTGCACGAGATGTAAATAGGGGTCCACGTGAGCGGATCCCATTTAGGCAGATCATCATCAATATTTAGGCGTTCCGTAAATGTCTTATTACATCTAACACAGATTGTATGTATACAATACTTATATTAGACATAGAAAATACTTATATAAAGAAATTGAATGCAAGTCACTGAACGTGGAGATTTAAGACTATACCTCACTAATTTGAAGCCAAATATTGAACCATTGCTATCAGAGCATCAGGTCCATCCCTCTCATTAACAGTATTATTTGTGTATTAATTGTATATTAGAATTTTACTAGGTTTGGATTTGTTTCGTTCCAAAGCCAAATATTTAATTGCATTTTGTGTCTTTTCAATAAAGATATGAATACAAATTGTACATCTTTTTCTTTTTTAACAATTGTCCACTCTACAAAAAACCTCATCAAGGTGAACGAACAGCACTGTGTCAGATGTAAAAAACACATTCGAAGTTAACAAGTTTAAGAAAATTCAATATTAGGCAGGCAGGGGTCTACGGAAAACAAAAAAATCGGCAGGTGGTCTACGGGGCAAAAAAGTTTGGGAAACTATGGACTTAGTGTTGAAATTAACTTTCCTTGAATCTTAGAAAAGGCGTTCATTTCACTTTGTGGTGTTATATTTACATTTTTTTAACAAAATAATTAAAACACTTTTATTTTGTATTCACCGCTGTTTTATAAGAGTACACTACCGGTTTCAAGAACTTCCGTCTTCCTCGTCAGGTAAAAATGAACTAATTATGTCTAAATCTTTTTTTCTTGCTGTAGTATATACAGGAGAAAGGGAGGAGAGCAGTGGCTTATAAGGAAAGAGCAGTAGGTAGGCGTCAAAATGATGATTTTTGAACGAGAAACATGTATAACAGAAGGTTAATATTGAAATTAACTTGACTATTTATAATTTGAAGATTAAATTAAGTCTTAACATTATAAATAATCAAGTTAGTTTGAATAATAGTCGTCTGCTAAATATGTTTTCCGTTAAAAAAAATCATCCTTTTTACGCCTACCTACTGCTCTCCCTGTATCGGACGTATGCGTCACCTAAAACATATAATTTATTGGTTTTGTATAATATTGGTAATTTTTTATGTATAATTTTATCTTTGTTGAGGTCCGTGCTGTGTCACGACCGTAACTGAAATGTTCCTTATGCGCGACCATCGCGATACAGAATCAAAAGTTGGCCGGCCCATGCATGCGAAAACTTGCGAGAATTGTGATATTTCGCAAGTCATGATGGCATGCACGGGTGAAAACAAGCGCTTGCGATGAGTGACTGGCACATAAGGAGCCCAAATGTTAAAAAAATACATTCTCAGTTCACTCTTGCGACCATCTACTAAAGAGGAATCTCTTCACCCTGCTACTTTTCACCATGAGCCGAATTCTCCGAGCATTGAGCGGCAGTCATCCACCTATTTCTATAGTCCTTTGTACCGGTGCCGTACACTCCCCTTATTAGCTACTGCTTCCCTCCCCCTCTCCTATGTCTATTCAGAAAAATATATATTAGACATAATTCAGTTTATCTCCCACCTGACGAGGAAGACTGAGGTTTTTGAAACCACCATTGATATCGTGGTGAAATCAATATAACAATTACTTTTATTCAAGTTATTAAATTTTTCATTATCAATGAAGATTTAATCACTGTTTGGTTCATGATATTCTTATCCCGTTACCTTAACTATATTAAAATTAATACAGGATGTTATCATAACAATAGTATTGGGAATCCTGAAAGTATCAACAGCCGCCTTAGCAACCCACATGTGGCGCCAATGCGCCTCCACTTCACTTCACAAGACATAACTGCATTGCAACACATTGTTTATTGTCTATACTGCAATCTTAGTATGCAATATCAGGGGCGTACTAATTATTATATTCTACATATTTTATAAATGAACTTGTCACACTATTTTATGATGCAGTTGGAGTACCTCCCAAGTGTTATACTCTACAAAACGTGTATATCATGACAAACTTCTCACGGTGTGTAACTATAGAAGCCTCGAAACAAAAAGGCAAGAAACCATTGCGATATCCCTACTAAAGGTTACTTTAACTGTCCAGTGATACTAGAAGCACTAAGTTTATATTTCTCTAATAAAAAAAACAATGCAAGAAATCATCCTCTGTTCTACATATCAACTTACAGAACGAATATCATGGCTACGAATATCAATACTCAATCACGCGTGGTATAGAGATATTGAACCAACTGAATGACACTGTTGATATATTCTCGGTACAGCCTAGCATTATGAGAAGAATCCTGGCTGATATTCTTCCTAACGAATAAGCTAACTAGAAGCAGACCCTCTTTGCGTAACAGGAGAAATACGTGCAAAGTGGATAAAAAAAATCTATATAGTAAACTACTTTTATAAAATCCGTATGGAAGAGAACCCTACATGCACGTGTGGAATGGGGAAGAAGACCGTCGACCATGTTTTCTTTGAGTGTATTCTGCGCACTGCATACAACTTTCCCCAATTGTAAATGTACTCTGATTTTTTGTTCTAAACTCTTTAAATATTTAGTTACTACAGTTGTTCTTACATATTCTTATACTGCTTATTTCCTTCAAATTGTTATTGCCACAAATCATCTTCTTTATAGGATGGAATGCCTAATTAACTAATGATAATCTATATGAACACTACACACATGCACTACACTACACCTAAAGCTGAATGTGTTAATATAATCTTCAAAGGTTTTGTAACTTGTTTATTTTGAAATAATAAAGCTTAAACAAATGTAAAGAAAACATTTTTAAACCAAATTTTCGTTTTGAAAATCTATGTTAATTTAAAAATAACTTATCATGACGAATTTTTCATTTTGATGTTGTTTAAATATTCTTTCTCTTCCTAGTGTCATGTCAGGTCCCCCCAACGTTAAATATCACTTGAGAGTAGGCATCTTTATCCCCGGCAGCCCGAAAAAGATCCCCAACGCTCCTTATACCAGTTCAATCACGTATATTGCGGAGCCAGGAGATTTGCCTCCTGCCAACACCTCTTTGGCCTTCTATTTTGCCTTGGATGATCAGGTGCAGTAATTTGTACTTTGCTCCTCTAAGTACATGCCCCAAATAGGACGCCTTTCGGAATTTAATATTAGTCAGCAACTCTCTATCAACTTTGGCTCTTTGAAGAACCCTTGTGTTGCTGACCATATCCGTCCAAGGTATCGTAAGTATTCTCCAGTGCATCCAAATTTCGAATGATTCCAGTCAGTTCATACTACCAACTTTGAGGGTCCATGATTCCACTCCATATAATAGCTGTTAAGATATATAGAATTTATTTAAAAAATACGTTTGATTAAGGTTAAAGCAAATGTCAAAGGTTATAATCCAGGACTATTTAAGGATAATATTTAATTACGTTTAAATTGTTATTTTAACGGACAATCCGGCTCTGTACACCTATGATTAAAGTATTGCCTTGGTAATATGAGAACTTCCAATACGTTCAATTGAATTTAAAATTTAATGCACTATATTCTATCAATAACATAATCTAAAAACGTTTTATAACATAATTTTAAAAAGTTTTATAACATAACTTAAAAAACTGTAATAACATAATTTAAAAAAAATTATAACATAATTTAAAACGAATTATTTAAGTAAATTACTTTAATAACAAAAGAGAGAAAAAACTTTATCTGGAAAAAATCTAACACTCATAATTAATTACCTATATATGTTATATTATAACACCTGGATTCGCAATATAACAAAGGTAGAAGACGTTATAAAGGTGTGCAAAAGAATGAAGTGGCAATGGGCCGGACATGTAGCCAGAATGTCAGACTCCCGATGGACATCCGAAATAATCCAATGGTATCCAAGAGGCATAAAGAGGCCTAGAAGAAGACCGAAGGTACGCTGGATGGACGAAATCAGGAAGCATGGCAGCATCACGTGGCATCGGCGAGCAAAGGACCGAACTGTTTGGAGTCAACTTGGGGAGACCTTCATCCAGCAGTGGATCGACCCTGGTTGACAATGATGATGATGATGATGATGATATGTTATATTATATAAGTGGCAATTGCGACCTCCATGTTCTAGTCGATACTTCCAAGTAAGAGCCAGGGGGTTCAATTCCCGTTGGTATCCAGATTAAACATTAAGAGTTCTAGCCTTGTCTCCAATTAAGGCTTATTTAACACCTTTCTGTTGAGTTATATGAGATTGCTACATGGCAATAAACACTCGAAATTATGAAATTTACAACCTCCATGGTATAGTTGAAAAGACCCTGTCTCCCAGTCCGGAGTTAGCGGGATCTGATCCCGCAAATTTTTTTTTAATGGATTCCAGTCTGATTTTCCACTAAAGGCCATTTTAACATCTTTCTGGTTGGTTGGAAATTCTTGCCACAAATAGGACCGTCAGGTTGTACCGTGTACAACAATAGTGTAATACAATTCTATACAAATTTTGTGAATTTTTGGTTCAAATCAGCTGTTTCACAACATGCAACTGAGAAAAGGATTATTAAAACTACTAACTGTTACAAATACAATTGTATATCTATAAAATTAACGAAAATAAATATTTATAAAAAAAACTTAGTTTAATGTCACAGAAAACAATAATTGTGGCAATAATGTTCAGTCGTCTTAAACGATGGCATTCGTTTCGAAGACGTTGCAGCTTTCATCCTCACGGCGATACCAAATGATACTCTGTAATGTTTGGAATCATATCTATAAAATTAACGAAAATAAATGTTTATAAAAAAAACTTAGTTTAATGTCACAGAAAACAATATTTGTGGCAATAATGTTCAGTCGTCTTAAACGATGGCATTCGTTTCGAAGACGTTGCAGCTTTCATCCTCACAGCGATACCAAATGATACTGTGTAATGTTTGGAATCATATCTATAAAATTAACGAAAATAAATATTTATAAAAAAAACTTAGTTCAATGTCACAGAAAACAATATTTGTGGCAATAATGTTCAGTCGTCTTAAACGATGGCATTCGTTTCGAAGACGGTGCAGCTTTCATCCTCACGGCGATACCAAATGATACTGTGTAATGTTTGGAATCATATCTATAAAATTAACGAAAATAAATATTTATAAAAAAAACTTAGTTTAATGTCACAGAAAACAATATTTGTGGCAATAATGTTCAGTCATCTTAAACGATGGCATTCGTTTCGAAGACGTTTGCAGCTTTCATCCTCACGGCGATACCAAATGATACTGTGTAATCTTTTATTACGTTTCTCCAATGACATAAGTCATCATTTTAGACAACTCAACATGGAAACAACTAGATAAAAGGTCTGTTTGTTAAACTAGATAAAAGGTCTGTTTATATTAAAGAAAGATAAAATGCAAATACGAGTATTATTATGCTTGTGAAATTGCTTTTAGAAAAAAACCAGTTCTCGTATTTCCGAGAATATATTGATTGAAAGACATCTCCAGTGAAAATCACATGTCTTTCAAGTAGCATGTTGACATGCAAGGTGAATAGCGGTCACAAAGCACGCGACTCGATCAAGTATATCTCCATTGACGTCAGCAAAAACAGGGATCGTCAACTTATATAATTAAAAAAAAATATATTGATAACCAGGGGCATAAAATGATTTTGCATGATTTATTTATACAATTATTTGCGAGAAAATCAATATTTAAATTAATTCGTGGGAAAATATGAACGATAAAATAAAGAATGAGGACATTAGGAAAGAATGCGGATTGAAAGAAAATTCAATGATTATAATGAAAAGAGTAGCACTGACATGGTTTGGCGATGGAAAAAAAAGACAGGAAAATAAATTATATTACGAGTACTAGTATAGAAGGCACGATAAATTTGAGAAATACGAGAATACGTGGCAGAAGAGTGAGAAAAGTAAAGAATTAACGAATTAATAGACAGAAAACTGAGTGGTTGTGCATGTAGAGTGAATAAATAAAGAAAGGCTAATAAAACAAATATACAGTGGCAATGTGAGTGGAAGGCGTAATAGAGAAAGACCAAAGAAAAAGTGGTTGGACCAAGTTAATTATAATTTAAAAGAAACTTTAAGATAATGTTGAAGTGCTATGTTTGGTATGTTCTGTTGTATGGCTCGGAAACATGGACGCTGAAGGTTCATACTATGAATCGGCTGGAAGCGTTCGAGACAAGAGAATACTTCGTATACCGTGGACTGATATGATCACCGATTCGGAGGTCTTGAGGAGAGCTTATTGCCGTAGACAGCTGCTGATAGATATTAAGGTCCGCAAGATATCTTATCTGGGTCACATTTTACGTGGAGAGAAGTACGAAATCCTCCAGTTGATACTGATGGGCAAGATCGAGGGGCAGCGTGGTACTGGTAGAAGGCAAACATCTTGGCTGCGCAATATAAGAGACTGGACGGGGATGGGGCGTGTGGAGGACCTGTTCCGGGTTGCGCAAGATAGAGAAGCCTTGCCAGAGTGATTGCCAACGTCGGGAGGACCTGATAAGGCACGACAAGAAGAAAAAGTTGTATGAATATAGATAAGGGGAATGATGAGTGTCAAAATAGGGAAATCTGGCGTTCTGTTAACTCTGCCTACTCCGACAGGAAAATGCCATGATGGTATTTATTTACGTGAAAATCCTTTATTTATTATTTTAAAAAAATCTTGTTTGGCATCCAACGAAGTTTTATATGTTTGATTTAAATCGACTCATAAGTCCGGTTACGTAAAAAATGTAAAACCTTAAATCACCGAAAAATTCCGTCAATATTCCAAAATATCCATGAGTCATGACATTACTATTGTTTACAATAGTTTTATGACTTATTTATTACATGACCGTTAAACAGCTGTATTTTATGACTATAACGTAAGTTATATAACAGGGATACCGGCAATAATGGCTAATCTTTAAATCTAATTTATTAATCAAGCCATTATAATTATATTTCAATGAACATTTTTATCGACTAAAAGATATGGCCGAAGTTATACGAAGGTTTATGGTGGCGTATGGAAAGAAGGAAGGTGTATGAAGTTATATGAAGGTGTGTGGTGGCGTATGGAAGGAAGGAATGTGTATGAAGTTATACGAAGGTGTATGGTGGCGTATGGAAGGAAGGAAGGTGTATGAAGTTATATGAAGGTGTGTAGTGGCGTATGGAAGGAAGGAAGGTGTATGAAGTTATATGAAGGGGTGTGGTGGCATATGGAAGGTGTATGAAGTTATATGAAGGTGTATGGTAGCGTATGGAAGGAAGGAAGGTGTATGAAGCTATACGAAGGTGTATGGTGACGTATGGAAGGTTTATGAAGTTATATGAAGGTGTGTGGTGGCGTATGGAAGGAAGGAAGGTGTATGAAGTTATATGAAGGGGTGTGGTGGCGTATGGAAGGTGTATGAAGTTATATGAAGGTGTATGGTAGCGTATGGAAGGAAGGAAGGTGTATGAAGTTATACGAAGGTGTATGGTGGCGAAAAATGTATATATAATATAAGGGATGCTAGACTCGAACCGACAACCTGCAGTAAATTCGAACAAGTTATTATACCACGCAGTCATGTACCCCATTTATTTTTATTTATGTCTTGAACTTTTGTATTGTTGTAAACAGTACAGCATAGCGGGTTTATTGTCACGTTGTGATATCTTCCGATCAAGCAGAAAGATGTTAAAGATACCTTAGATGACAACCAGACTGGATCCCTTTTTTTATAAAAACGGAATTGATTCCACAGCCCCCGGGCTGGAATATAGACGTCTTACTAATTAAGCCACGGTGGTTGAAGGTTATGTTTCAAAGAGCTTTATTTCAATTATATAATAAATGTAATCGCAGCCATGGTTTTTTATACCCCTTAAAACGAGGCGGAAATATACATGTCATTTAGGGGGTAGTAAACCGGTGCAATGCTCGAACCGGTGACTTACAGAACTGAATTTAAGCACCTTACCATGCAACCATAAACCTTTGTGAAACCCATTGTGCAAATTACATAAAAATGTACATGTAATAAAATCACTTTGGTTGCACAGGAAGTAAATAAAGATGGTAAGTTGTAATGAAATGGGTTAGTTTTGAGAGTGGCATCGTTTGTTGACTGAACCGCTCCCAAATGTCAAATGAATTTGTGCGATGCACTTTGGTGTAGCCAAGCTTGAAGTCACCTAGTATATTAGTCACGTAGCACCTAGCGAAGAACTTTGGTGTGGCCTTAGCCTTAGTGTCACGGGCTCATAAAAAGGTAAAAATTAAATTTAGATCAAATCTTTCGAACGGGTTTTTTTTATTGATATATATAATAATAAATGTTTTTTTTTTTTTTTTTTTTTTTTTATTAAACAAGTAAATTATTATACAAACATTTGTCAAGGCTATACCTATATACAAATTTATTACTTAACTAATCTTAATTATATGTTATAATTTATGAACTTATTTAATCTTATTTTCCTACATATCATTTTATTTTATTTATTCAATCTTAATATATGAATAATAAATGTATATGAGAGTACATAATTACGAACAAATAAGACAGCCTCAATATCTGACTGTCTAAGAGATGTGATCTGGAAAAATAAACCCATTTGAATCGATAGCATAGTTCGAATATATTTAAATATATAAAAGAGTAAATCGATAGCATAGTTCGAATATGTTAAAATATCGATAGCGTAGTTCGATAGCATAGTTCGAATATATTAAAAATCAATAGCATAGTTCGAATATATTAAAAGTGAATCGATAGCATAGTTCGAATATATTAAAAGTGAATCGATAGCATAGTTCGAATATATTGAAAGTGAATCGATAGCATAGTTCGAATATATTAAAATATATAAAAAATAAACACATCTTCGAATATAAAAAATAAACACATGTGAATCGATAGCATAGTTCGAATATATTATATAAGACCTGTTCATGACCTATAATGGTGAAACTATAACTGACATATCTAGAGCAAAGAGCTATTTTCAAACATCCGAGATGAGAATATATTATACAAGACCTGTGCCAGGACGATCATGACCTATATTATATAAGACCTGTGCCAGGACGATGATGACCTATAATGGTGAAACTATAACTGACATATTTAGAGCAAAGAGCTATTTTCAAACATCCGAGATGAGAATATATTATATAAGACCTGTGCCAGGACGATCATGACCTATTAATGGTGAAACTATAACTGACATATCTAGAGCAAAGAGCTATTTTCAAATATCCGAGGTGAGAATATTCCGAACCGTCGCAGAAAAATCTCTCTGAGATAAGGTCAGAAACTCTCATATTCGATAGATGTGCTACACAAAGAATATCGTCAGATGGAGCAGGAAGAGAAGGTGAGAGAATGGGCAGAGACAGAATCCGATACAGATCAACGGACGAAATCCTCGCAGAATAACGCATGCCAGAAAGGAATCCTTAAAGGTGGAGACATAGCTACTCTGCTTCCCAAGTTGCAACGTAACAAATCTAAGATCTACATAAAGAAGGCTATCATAATATTATTCCTTTTAAATTCATCCTAGAAAAATAATGATTCAAACATAATGATTAGCAAATTGTCTCAGCATATGTTAAATGCGGGATAGGTCATTTTGCAAATATACATAATATGCAAAAAAACATCCCATTTCTTTAAACGTTTCAATCTGGTTCTTACCACAGGCTTTTTAAAAAATCTTTTGGTTTAGTGAAAAAGATTATGGAAGACCTGTCAGATTGTGCTGTATTGGTGTACAAAGAATTTGCAATTTGTTTATTCTGCAATTTCTATAACTAAGAAATAATAAGTTTATTGATAGGAACATAGTATGTACATATTTAAATACATTCCAAAATCACAAATACTCGTATATCTCAAGATAAATATAAAAGCATAAAATACATTTAAGAAAGAAGCTATCAAAAGGTCTGGACTCATCTCATAACATACCTCTGGACGAGATACACCTCACCAATATAGGGCAAGCCCTGCCGCGAGGACACCAGATGTTTTTCAGCCCACACCCTAAGTTCACTTGCTCTACAATATCAGTCGAATGGTCTTGTATTTTTATCCTCCCATCATACTGGTATGTCAAAAGAAGGTATTCATCTTCTTTCTGGCACTGTCCAAACTCATTGTTGGGGTCAGCTCTTCTCGTTCTCAGGTTGTATATTCTTCGATTCTGGGTGTCGCTTTCGTCTAAGCCGTTTCTCTGCAGGATTTTGGAGCATTGAGTCATCAGGAGTTCTTTGGTCTTCCTCTGGACGGCTGACGAGGAAGACCAAAGAACTCCTGGATGAAGAAAGAAGATATTCATAAAAAAATAAAAAATATAGGTTTATTGATAGCAATATAGTTTATAAATAATATATTTAAAAATACATAAATGCTAGAAAATACAGAGAAGCTATCAAAATGTCTGGGAGCATCTAATAACACCCCGGCCAAGATATACCCCACCAATATAGGGCGAACTTAGTCGCGAAGACACCAGATGTTTTTTAGCCCACACCATATTTGTCTACTTCAAGGTGGCATTGGTGAGTACTTTATCAAAATACGCAAAAATCACTTATATCTGCGATATACGTGATTGGTGAGTACTTTATCAAAATACGCAAAAATCACTTATATCTGCCACTACATTCCTTGTAATATTTTAAAATTTTCAGGGTTCATTATCTAAACGGAGATTTATTATCTAAACGGAGATTTATAAATGATTATTTTATTATTATTAAAATAAAACATATTTATTTTGTGCCGCCCGTTACTGTGGATTCACCATAATTCTCTCTCAGACAACTATGTCCATTCCAATAATAATAAATTACCACTTTTGTGTTTAAATTAGTGAACACTGTGACAACGTTTTGGCGCCAAAGGAAGAAAATATTGGCGCCAATATCTATGTGTCTTATTCATTATGGTCTTGCAGTCTTCCCAGCCAGAGACAAATTAAATTTGCACAAATCTCTTCTTTGTCAATTACCATGTTCAAAATGTAAACGCGTTGAAGTTTTACGAATAACTTTTGCGTTATATTTGTTTTCATTTCGACGCTAAGTATTTTAAATACACTCGAATATATCACATTTGTTACAAATAAACATATCTAAGAGAAAAATTTCTCCACTTTTTATATGGAGGTCTGCACTTGTATTCACAGATTCAAGGCATTGTTCCATATAAAAAAGTATAGAAGATTAAAGAAAGGTATATCTTTTTTGTAAAGGGTCTTTTAAATTGAGCGGTTTTATTAATTCTATTTTTTTAATTCTTGAAGAAAACACACAATTGGTCATTGAAGTATAATATATGACATTTATGATAAACACAAAAAAAAACAATATCCGCCAAATGTCCACCTCTTGCAGCTCCACAGATGTCCCCTCTTTTGTCATAATTTTCGATGACATTTTGGCATAATTGCGGTTCTAACTCACCAATAACGCGAATAATTGCATCCTTCAGCTCTGAAATTGATCGGGGTCATTCTTATAGACCTGGTTTTTCACGTAACTCCAGAGAAAATAGTCCAACGGTGTCAGATCACATGATCTTGGTGGCCAATTAACATCACCGTTTCCAGAGATTACAATACATAAAATAATTCAACAACTTGAACGCGTTGTTGTATTGCATACGACTCTATTTTTATAAATGTCATATATTACACTAGTCAAATGTTACAAGACCCAGGCAAATTCGCGACGCCATTTGTGTTTTAGCCAAGAATTAAAAAAAAAACACTCAATGTGAAAGACCCTTTAGTCCATATTCGCAGCTGTTTTGCCACTGAGCTCTTTGCTACCGCAGCTTATTTCTGAATTTCAGGTTTATAATGCACCTCACGCATTTTACAAGTTCTGAGATATATAAACTCATTTACAGCGTCAATATCTAACGCTTAAGAATGAATCTACATACAGACACACCATCACACCATTTCCCTGTCGGTATAGGAGAACGATATTATAAATAAAAAGATCGCTTTCCTGAAAAACTAAATCATAAGAAGGCACATCTGATCAGCGGCGGCTGGTCTGGAGATGCGTTGGTGCGCTGAACCGGAGAAATAATTCTCGCTTTCCTGAAAAACAAATTACAAATTTGAAAATCCAGATCATAAGAAGGCACATCTGATCAGCCGCGGCTGGTCTGGAGATGCGTTGGTGCGCTGAACCAAAGAAATAATTAAATTATATGTTCGCAAACATGACTTTCATTTTTTTTAATATTTGTACATATTAAATATATATAAGAATACTGACAATTTAAGTGAAAATTTTAAAAAAAATCTAGTAAAATTTAAAAAAATATTCCTTTCAAATTGACCGACCAAGTTAACCAATACTACCGGAGCGATTTCCAATACGCACCGGACGGAAACGCTAATTCATATAGGGCAGGCAGAGACGTACAGTAAACCGTGAGACAGCGATATTTCATATTCGCTCATCGTCTCGAGGTGTGTTGGTGTTCAGTGCACCAGCGTATCTCGGGGCCAGCCACCGCAGCATCTGATTACACCTGGAAAATAAATCCTTAACCGAGCTAAATTAACCACAAATGATGATGTATAAAATGGTACTGGTTATTTTACATGTATTACCCTCACGCCATTTCCCTGGTCAATGTAGACATAAGATAGGGTGCCAGAATTTCCTGTCTCAACATACATCCTTCGCCTCATTTACGAGTTCATCTATACCACTTCTCATACGACTCCAATGATTTCTCTGACTTTCTGCGTTTCCTTCTCTCAAAATAGAATTTACTTGATGCAACCATACTTTCTTTGGTCTGTCTCTACCATGTCTACCACTCACATTTGCGCTATATATTTGTTAGTATTTCTTCATTCATTCGTTTTAATTGTCCAAACCATCTCTGATTACTCTTCTACATCTTACTCAACACATACTCTTAGTGCAAAAGATGCTTTTCAACATTCGTCTGACGATGGCAGTCGAATTTTCATAAACAATATTCATGAAAGTGAAATTTGCAAATATGTCAGACGGTTGAATAACTTGAATGCGCTTGAACCAGACTTTATTCCGGCCTTCATATTGAAAGTATGCATAAATGTTTTAAAGAAACCATTAACGTCAATCTTCAATAATATTTTTTCAACTGCCATCTTTCCAGATCTCTGGAAAATTTCTAAAACATCACCCATTTACAAATCGGGGCAGAGGTCATGTATCGAGAAGTTCTTTGTGCACCTGCAAAAGTATTAGAATCAATTATATAACATATGGCTGTATTTCCCCTCAAATTGATCCATTAATAATATATGAACAATATGGATTCAGAGCTAAACGCTCAACAGAGACAAACATGGTTGCACTCGCCAAACTATGTAGCCAAGTCACTAGATGATAAAAAAACATATAGGCAGTGCATAAATAGACTGTACTGTAACATTTGAGAATGTTAATCATGACATACTTCTTCAAAAATTTAGCAAATTTGGCTGTGATTTATCACTTTTAAAGTTATTCTCTGACTAATTCGAAATCGAAAACAGTTTGTCCTTTATAGCGTATTTACATCTGGTTACATAATCTTAACTTGGGTGTATCCCGGGGATCAAATCTAGGGGCAATGCTTTTTCGTGTTTTCATTAATAATGCGAAAAAAAGTAAAACTCACTCAAATTATAAGCACTATTTGCGGATGATCTTAAATTTTTGCTCAAAATATTATCAAAGTCGATATTTTACTCGGAGTGTCGGCCCGATTTTCGGACACCTTACTCCTTCATCGGGTATATAGAACAGACTTGAGTAATTTTATGGATATTTGGGTGGTGGTGTGAGAAAAACTTTTTTTTTAAGAGAGGAAGGATAGAAATTGGTGCATACATTAAGGTTATAAATACATATAGGTTACGTATTAATATACTTATATTTTATGTGTCACAAGTGTTGATAAAGCGCTACGCTCAAACAGAGATTGTCTATTGGCCTTTCCAGTTCACTGCTCCTCTTTCTTTACGTCGTCCTTTACTGTCCATGCAGTGAGACTTTGGAATCAGTTACAAACCAATATAAGACTCGCTCCGTACTTGGCATGCTTTAAGAAGCGACTGAAAAGCTCTTGATTTCTAGTCAGTAAAATAATGTGTATTATTCCTGATTTTTCTTTTCCTTTCCTCTCCACCATCCCTTCCTTTCCTTTTGATTGATGATATCTCACTTTATATGAAAAATAATGTTCAGGTGACTGTCCGTCTTTGTGGGGTTCGTGGGCATGCGCTCACGTATATGTTTATGGATTTCGTGGGGATGGATAGTCATTTGAATGATTTATGTGACCACGTAACTTGCTTCATTTACTTTTGTCTGGTTGGTCGGAAGAGATTGCCGCCTGGCAATAAGCCCGCCAGATTGTATTTGCAATAAAAGTGTTAAATAAATAAATAAATATGAATACAGAAGACAAAGGATAGAGATGTATACATAGATATATATATTTAAATAAAATATATTACGAAGATGAGGGCGGGGGAGATCGCTGTGACTTTAAAAAATAAATTGTTGTAAATAGATAAATATGGGGAAAATATAATTACGTATTATATATGTGCTCTAGACACAATTCTGCGCCTACCGTTTCGAATAGGGGGTCGGGGGGTGGTTTGAAGAATTTGTTTCGGCCTGGGGTGAATTAAGTTTGCGTTCGCGTCGTAGTCCGTGAGTGAACTGATTAAAGAGGTTTCGGGTGACTCGGGAGAGAACTGTAGAGCCTCTCGACCAGAGAGATCGCGTATTCTCGGATGGTGGGGAGATCTAAGTCTTCGTGAAGCCGTTATCGAGCGTTGATGACTGTAGGAAACTCCAGGATGATATCAATAATACACATATAAATGAATGAAACATTCGTAACAAACTCTTCTTTAACGTATCAAAGTGTTTTGTTATTTCATTTGTAAGACAACAATGAGCTACTTATTTTCGTTATCTTATAAATGGTCAACAACTTTCTAGGATTGATAAAATAAAGGACTTAAATGTTTTATTTGAAAGTGATCTTTCGTCTGATTTGCAAATCAAATCAGTCTGCAATAAAGCAAATAAGATGCTTGAGTTTGTAATTCGTACTCCAAACTATTCACAGATACCTCCGTACTCAGGATATTATATAATTCTTTGGTCAGAAGTCATTTGGAATATTGCTCTATAATATGGGCGCCAGCAGGGATAACGTATTCACACATGTTAGAAGTCATTTGGAATATTGCTCTATAATATGGGCGCCAGCAGGGATAACGTATTCACACATGTTAGAAGTAATTTAGAATATTGCTCTATAATATGGGCGCCAGCAGGGATAACGTATTCACACATGTTAGAAGTCATTTGGAATATTGCTCTATAATATGGGCGCCAGCAGGGATAACGTATTCACACATGTTAGAAGTCATTTGGAATATTGCTCTATAATATGGGCGCCAGCAGGGATAACGTATTCACACATGTTAGAAAGGGTTCAGGAAAAAATTCTCCGTTGTCTCTTTATGAGAGAGTATGGATATTATCCCTGGCTTTATCCAAGTGTCTTCGTATTGTGGATACTTCGTAACAGATCATTAGAGAGTGGAGGATTTCTTCGATTCGGTGTCCATTTTTTATTTTGTTATAAGGCAATTTAGTTAACGCATCCGTCCTGAACAGTCTAGGTTTGTATGTTCCGGATAAGTATTTGAAACAACGCTCCCACAGATTGTTCTATCAAATTATAGCATAAATCGAACCAACATGCCTTTAGAGATGCCGGTTGGTAGAGCAATCACACTGTTTAACCTTTTTTTTTATTAAACAAGTAAATTATTATACAAACATTTGTCAAGGCTATACCTATATACAAATTTATTACTTAACTAATCTTAATTATATGTTATAATTTATGAACTTATTTAATCTTATTTTCCTACATATCATTTTATTTTATTTATTCAATCTTAATATATGAGATCTTAGAAATAATTAACACCTACATACTACTTATAACTAGATAACAATTCTTACACTAATTATTCAGCAAAAACAAGTCCACTCGTTCAGGCTACTTGTATTCCATCACATTCACTCAGACCTTGGTCGTCCCAGCTAATACTGTAGGTGGACTAGTCAGGCAACTGATAATGCTTCGGGAGCTTGTGCTTATAACGGAAGGGTAGGTGGGATTTACTCTCGTAAGCCCCCAGGGCAGCGACTAAGGGATTGCTGTGATTTTGTTGGCTTTTATGTTATAGAACTTCACGGTCCAAGCGAGGATGTGGTGTTGTAGGGTTTCTTCTCGCTGTTCAGCGTGAAGTCGGGTAAGATTTGTTCTGGGATTTAACCGTGTATGTCTACATTTATAAGTATATGTATTTCATGTGTCGCTCAGCCCCTTCAGGAAAAAACTCTTAAATTTAGTTTTGTACTCGACATAGTTTTATTGTTTTACGTTATTTAGCATGCTCCATTTTTCAGTGTTTTAGTGTAACGTATACTATACATTTTAGTGTAACGTATACTTTACATTTTAGTGTAACGTATACTATACATTTTAGTGTAACGTATACTATACATTTTAGTGTAACGTATACTATACATTTTAGTGTAACGTATACTATACATTTTAGTGTAACGTATACTATACATTTTTACAATTGTTTTTATGTCTTAAAATGTTTAATTGTTTTATGCATGGTTTTTTTTGTACTTTTTATATTTGGTCCTTGTACGAATTAGGGAAACCTTTAATCTTTAACCTTTAAACCTTTAAACCTTAAACCTTTAATTTTATCTGTTGTAGATGTTCAACCCACGTATTTTTCTCAGTATACGCTGCATTTCCACTGCATTAATTTACCTCCTTTCTTTCTTTTCCACGTCCACGTTTCCCTCTCATACATTAAAGTTGGCACTAAAATACTATTGTAGACTATCATCTTTGATGTTGTATTTTTATTTTAATTGTCTGAAACCATGACGAAAAAAAAAAAACAACGTGGAATATCAAGTTTTATAATGTGCTATGTTTTATAATGATAATATTTTTAATTTATTTTTTTCCAGTCATTATACTTGCCAAATTTGCAATTTAATCACTTCAGTTGATTAATGTACGACCGATATTAATTTTTAATAAAAATATTTTTGGTTTCCATTAGAGCGTATAAAAAGAGTAACTAATCACCAGTTTAATATATTCAAAAAATATACAATAAAACATCACTGGTATTTCTTTAAAATGTCTTAAATCACGTTTTTCAACATTTTAAAGTTGAGAAGACCTTCAGTGACCGTGATAAAATAATATAAGAAATATTGTACCACCATTCAACATTTTAATTTGTATTTTTTACAATTTCGGCAATCTCTGTAGTACAGTGGTGAGCCGGCTGTGTTTCATCAAATTTAGATTGGGTCTTGACTGCCTATAGGACTCTTTGCCATTTATCTCTGTCCTATCATCCAACTATATCAACTTTGGTCTTCCCACTTATATGCCCCATTGGATCGTTGAATAAAAACTTTTTTTTAAAAGTCAGCATCCTGCATGCGGTATAAGTATCCACCCCAGCGCAGTCTAGTAATTATTAGAAATACAAATGTGGAGCGTTTGATGGTGAGTTTTTAATAAAAGCCTTTGATGATGTTGAAGAGATTATAATACAGTTAGAATTATGCATTTGACAGATTGAGATTTAGGTATGTGTAAGGATGTGAATGCAGAATACGAATGTGTTTTAGTATTTAGGACTTCATTACAGGCCTTGCCTAGTAAAGTGGTTCTTTATACTCGATAAAATATTTATAAAATGGTGAGATTTTTTTAAAAATATTAAATACTCTGCCGACATAAGCAAGTAAGCAGCTAACGGGAAAAAAATAGAAATTTAACTAAGTATGAGGCAATACTCCATGTCAAATTCTGAACCATAATCCTTAAAAAAAGTACAGAAAACCATTTATTTTAATACAAATATCGACATAATGTCTTTTTTAATTTTACAAAATGCTAGGTTTTTCTAAGCAAAAAAACAGTAAAATGTGATTCATAAGAAAAAAGACAGCAAGTGCCTATGCGTTTGCTGAGTGTTTGGTTATGAATCGCATTTTACGGTTGTTTTGTTTATGAATAACATTTTTAAGCAGCAATGAAAAACATAAAAAAAGTACAGTTTTCTCAAAACTTAACTTTTGCCATTAGCTGCGTTTTTACTTATGAGGGCAGTACTACACTCTTTTTTATTTTTTTTTTATTTATTATTACACATGACAAGAAATATACATAATTTGCGAAAAAACAACAGGTAATTTAATTTGAACATTCATTATTTTAATGGATCTGGGTTTGTCGCCTTTCATTTGTCGTATCCCCAGTAAACTAGGCTTTTGCCTGTATCTCACTGAGGATATTTAGCATGAAAAAATAAATCGATACTTCTTTCCGATTTTTGATTACACGAAAACAAAACCCAGTTGCACGTTCTCATCAACCTGACAAACAGTGACACTCAATTACAACTGGAAACATCATGCGGAATCAAACTCTTCACACATCATCACTCCAGAAAGACCAAACTTGTTCATCCCATAATATACCGCACACAATCATAAGAATAAAAACAAAAGTAAAACCAAAAATGAAGCCAAAATGAAACAAAAATAAAACCAAAAATTATCATCCCATAATATACCACACACAATCATAAGAATAAAAATTAACACAAAAATATACAGAAACACAAATACAAAACAACAAAAATCAAAACAACAAGAATAAACCCACATTCAAGAGCCCACACAAATCTTTTCCACACGTCATTCATCCTGAAAGCCCAAGTACTCAAAATCCTATCGCAATAACAACCACGCTCCGATCGACTGTCTAAATGGTTTTCCTTCCTTTACCTTTATTGAATTCGGCACGCCATTGTACGTCATGGGAGCCAAATAAGCATATTGCCTTTGGGCAATGGTTGGACTCTATGGTTCGCCTTTTAATGCTTGGAATTGTGTACGTGATAGTTGGGATTTATTTATTTGAGTGTTTCCCCATCACTTCTTTACAGACCTTGCCTATGCAATAATTCTACAATATATAGAAAAGAAAAATAATAAAATCTTACGTAAAAAAGTGGATTTTATTATGAATTATCCAGTCTGGCTGTCATTTAATGTATACTCGTATTATCACAAAGAGACCTCCTTTGACACAATACCGACTTAGCGCCGACTCTCTGTTGTGATACAACACAATAGTCAAGATTGGAGTAAATAAATATCTCATGGTGAGGATTATGTTAATTGGTGTTCGCTAATAAACGTGTCACGGATACCCGCATTATCATGGTCAATATTTATTGCTACTTGACCTAAGTAATTTATGTGATTTTAAAACGTTTCTCAAAATAAAATAAAAACAGCCGCCAGCGTGGTAGATTTACATTCCTATACACATAAATGTACAAAATCATCACATAAGTATTGTTTGTTCCACGTGTTTTCATGTTTTTAGTCCCATACGTCCAATTTTGCCAAATTTCAATATTTTGCGTCAATATTTCCAAGTAAAAAATCAATTTTATTACTTTTGACTCACAAAATACAAATTTTTCGTACAAACATGGTTCAAGACAAAAGTGTAGTAAAAAAGCATTGACGTTGATTTAGGACATTAAACGTTTAAACCTCATACATTTGTTAGTAATATACGGAAATGTCACACTTTTTACTCAAAAAACTGCCATTGACGACCAAGATTACGAATATGTGTACAAAATCACCACATAATTATTGTTTGTTCCACGTGTTTTCATGTTTATAGTCTAAAATGTCTAGATTTGCCAAATTTCAATATTTTGCGTCAATATTTCCAAGTAAAAAATCAATTTTATTACTTTTGAATTACAAAATACTAATTGTTTGTACAAACATGCTTGAATTATAATGAATCAAGACAAAAGTGTAGTAGAAACGCATTGACGTTGATTTAGGACATAAAACGTTTAAACCTCATACATTTGTTTGTTACATACGGAAATTTCACACTTTTTACTCAAAAAACTGCCATTGACAACCAAGGTTACGGATACATGTACAAAATCATCACAGAATTATTGTTTGTTCCACGTGTTTTCATGTTTTTAGTCCCATACGTCCAATTTCACCAAATTTCAATATTTTGCGTCAATATTTCCAAGTAAAAAATCAATATTATTACTTTTGAATTACAAAATACTATTTTTTTGTACAAACATGCTTGAATTAAATCCCTTATGCATAATATTTTCTATATAATTAATTTCCAAATAGGTTTAATGGAAACTATTTTCTAAATCCAAATGACGAGAGAAAAGCGGGAAGGAATTCTTTTTTAGTTCTCAAATTGAATGTCAAGAAGGAAATCAAAATTTATTCCAAATAAACCAGATATTTTCTGGGTGGCTTCACCGCCTAGACAATAAAGACAATAACTTGTTGATGGGGATGCTTTATCAGTTATGGGTGTTATTTATTTATGAAACACTTTTATTGCAAATACAATCTGGTGGGATTATTGCCAGGCGGCCATCTCTTCCTACCAACCAGACAAAAGTAAATGAAGCAAGTTACGTGGTCTCATAAATCATTCAAATGACTATCCATCGACACGAAATCTATAAACACATACGTGAGCATATACCCACGAACCCCACACAGACGGACAATCACCCAAACATTATTTTTCATATAAAGTGAGATATCATCAATCAAAATGAAAGGAATTGATGATGGAGAGGAAAGGAAAAGAAAAATCAGGAATGAACACGTTATTTAACTGACAAGAAATTAAGAGTTTTTCAGTCGCTTCTTAAAGCATGCCAAGGACGGAGTGAGTCTTATATTGCTTTGTAACTGATTCCAGAGTCTCACTGCATGGACAGTAAAGGACGACGTAAAAAACGAGGAGCGGTGAACTGGAAAGGCCAATAGACAATCTCTGTTTGAGCATAGCGCTAATCCATGGTTGAAAAGACGCTGAAAATTTTCGGCGAGATAACGAGAGTGGCGGAACAGTCAAGGATATTATACAATAGAGACAGTATGTGAATTTGGCGTCTACTTCTAACATTCAACCAGTTCAATGCCTTCTGGTATGAAGTTATATGATCGTGCTTTCGTAAGTTGAAAATAAATCTTAGGCACACATTTTGAAGACGCTGTAATTTGTCCAGCTGTTCCTTTATAACATCCATGTAACAGACGTCCGCATAGTCCAGAATCGAAAAGAGCAGATATTGTACGAGTAAAATATATTTCCAAAAGTGTTAATATCTTTCCAAAAGATAGTATCAAATTACTTGTTTTGTCTGTCTTGATAGAAAGCTCTCCTTCGATAGGCAAATTGATTATACGGTTTGTTTAGGTTTCTAGTCTTAGAGAGTTAAAATGTGTACTTCGATGTCTTCCAACAATGGAAATAAAAAAAACTCTTATGAATTTATTTGTAGTGTCGCGTCTGAATTGTTATAACTCGATTTATTCTGGTTTTCCTGATTTTCAAATGTCTACACTCCGATCTGTTTTCAATGCAGCTGTTAACCCTTATAGGCTTAGTGGTACACGTTATGTACCACCTTTTTTTGACGCTGTACTGCACAGTGGTATACGCAATGTACCACTTATTAAATCTCTCTCTATTGCTGCACGAACGCTCAGATTATGTGCCACTTTGTATAATATAATACTTATGACTCATGTCCGCACAGCTGCAGGTCTGGTCCTGTTCAAATTCATTTAGCTTCTAATATTATTGACAGTTAGTTGTCCTTGGTGTATAAAAGAAAACGTTATATATTTGTATTAAATTTTAATAAAAAATAGTTATGTTGTAAAAAAATTGACTTCAGTAATTGTGGTAAATTTATATTTAGGTTAAAAATTAATTTTACTTGGATGTATTTCGGCATTATTTGGTGGTACATTAGAAGTACCAGTGGAAATATGGACTAGTGGTACATAAGTTGTACCACCTCACCAGGAGTTCCTTGACCTACCGAGGAAGTGGAAATATGTTAATTTAACATTTGTATGTATCATTTTTCAAACACATTTAAAAAAATAATGAGAAACTTGACTTTTTATTTTTTGTGCAGCCTGAGTGAAGTTTACCTGTGCCTGTAAGGGTTTAGATGATATAACATATGGTAGTCATAAATATTGCCATATTGATTCGCTTTTAAAAAGTCTACACTGGCTTAAGTGTCGCAAACGGAAATCCGTTAAATAAATAAATATTTATTTATTATTACACATGACAAGAAATATACACAATTTGCGAAAAAAGACGGGTGATTTGTTTGGACATACAATTTTAATGGATCTGGGTTTGTTGCATTTCATTTGTCGTATCCCCAGTAAACTAGGCTTTAGCCTGTATCTCACTGAGGATATTTAGCATGACAAAATAAATCGATACTTCTTTCCGATTTTTGATTACACAAAAACAAAACCCCGTTGCACGCTCTCATCAACCTGACAAACAGTGACACTTAACTACAACTGGAAACATCTCGCGAAATTAAACTCCTCACATATCATCACTCCAGAAAGACCAAAAATATTCATACCACAATATACCGTACACAATCATAAGAGTAAAAATAAAAAACATACAGAAACACAAAAACAACAAAATTTAAAACAACAAGAAGAAACCCACACTCACGAGCTCACACAAATCTTTTCCACTCGTCATTCATCCTGAAATCCCAAGTACTCAAAATCCTGTCGCAATAACAACCACGCTCCGATCGACTGTCTAAATGGTTTTCCAACCTTTACCTTTATTGAATTCGGCACGCCATTGTATGTAATGGGAGCCAAATAAGCATTGATATCAAACTTTGTACCTTTGTATTCAAGTCCCTTAATGGGATGTCTTCATTGTATCTTTTGAATTTGTGTCTCAGGGATGTCCTTTAGAGAAAAGTAGAACTTTGAGGTCGATTTATTTTTAATCTAATAAATTAGTTGTTTCAAATCAATCCAATAAGACGTGGTATGAAAGGGTCTGCCTTATAGTGTCCAAGATATGGGTGGCGTGTGTAGCTTTAGAAAGCACATCCGTCGAATGACAATTCAAATTCATCCATAAAGCACCTAGAAATACTCTACTTATCACTATCCTTTAATGTTCATGCAGCCGAATAGACACTATTTAAATAAAGACTTATAAACAAAAATAATAAAGTTCAGTAGCATACTAAATACTCTTCTCAGCATTCTCACAAGCAATTTACACATGATTCTGATATCTGCTTCCTGATTTATTGGAAGTCTTCAAAGGAATCTTGTCGCGATTCGATATTACGAGCGCGATAACTGGTTCCACGCTGAAACATTCACTGCTTATCACTGAAGTAATGTAAAACGCATTCATTACAATGATTACTTCGGCACAACGTTGGTCTCTGGTTATTTATGTTAGTCTTGTATTTGGTTTAATCTTAATGTTGTTTAATGTTAATCAAATACTCAAGAGTAAAACGTAAGAAGCTTACATTACTCAATGACTACGTTGTTGGAGAAGGTTGTGGTTTTATGAAGCATTGTTTGATTTCTTTTACGTCATAAATCTAGAATAATTTACTAGTAGTAAACAAAATTATATAATTTAATTTGATATATTTTTTCAATAGAACTAGAAACCAACCCTTTAAACTTTCCCTTCCTGTGCTAAAAAAATCCGCGCGTTCCGTTGCTGTTTATTCAATATACATCAATACTAATGTAAAAATGAACGATATAAAATCGGAAAAATAAGAATATTCGTAGCCAATCACTTAAATTAATAATATTTAATAAAATTTGAAGTCAAAAGTGATAATAATTGAAATTTAATTGCTGAAAACATGAAAAAAAAACATCGGCCGACTTTCACAAAACGGGCGAAGCGACCACCTTAAACGAAAGCACGCGAGCTACTGAAGCGAGCGAACTGAGATTATATTTCTTGCGTTCCCATATACCGAAGTAGAGTGAGACGTGAATAGCATCGCTTCCTCACACATAGCAGTTTTTTACAATGAATATACCTACGAGTACGTCACACGTTTGATTGTATTGGTGAATTTATTCCCGATTTTCACAAAATATCTCTGATGTGGCCGATAAGTGCTAATTATTATTAATATTATTTTTTTCATTCAATGCGTAAATGTATTACGGAGGAATACCTAAAATCTGAACCCAGTATTTATTATATTTATAGAGATATTAATTTTTTAGAAGCAATGTGTACTAGTTACACATCACAGGACAGGAAGGGTTAAGGACAATTTATATAACGCAATTTAGAGAGCTAACTTTCTTCGAAGTTCTCTTTATCAGGATTCGAACCCATTTAGAAATGTGGCTTAGACTTCCCTAAAACGAATCGCTTTAAGTGCTTCCTAAAACGGTGCACGCCGTAAAACTTGAACGCTCTCAATTGTTTCATTTATCACTCATATATCACATTCACTTTTCCTTTCACACTTTTCTATCACCATGACTTTTTTTATCAACATTATACTCATTCCCAATCTTTATTTTTTCCCTTCTCGTACAATTTACCTATCAGACCCTTTAATTCATTCTCATTCCTGACTAACAGTATCAAGTCATTAACATACAGTAATTCATTGCCACATTGCCATTCAACATGCGATAAACTCATTCATAAATAAAGAAATAATCGTTATTAAATATAATAACTATCAAGTCTTATTAGAAAACCACATACATATCAATCAATACTTTTTAATTCCACTTAAAAAAATCGTCTGAGAATGTCTCAATAGAGTTCTTTCTCATGACCCTAGCGATAAGGCTGTGTCGTCTTTAATCGGTGACTGCTCAGCTATGCGATGTCGTTATCTCTTCTCTACGTATATACCTATTCGATTACTTAGCTAATGACGAGTGAAGAATCTATCTGTCACTGGATCACGTGTGAAGTGTCTCTTGGACCAAGATCAGAAGGCTGTCATCTTATTTAAACAGGACGTCTTAATAACACTTGAGAGACGAATCCTTGATCGATGATCCTATTTTGTCTTTACCTGTTTGCCGTCAATTGAATCCAATCATGTCGGTACTTGTTATCATTAACCGCTAACTGGAGGCAATAGACTTTTAAATTTACTCAGATTGATTTTTTGTTAATCAGCCTGATTGAATTTATTATCCAACATATTATTTTATATCGTAGTAATGCCGAATGTGTCCTAGTTGATAAGGTGCCCGGTTGATTCTTCGGTTGTGGGTTCGATTCTCGATGGTAACCATCGAAAAAAAAAAGAATCCAAATCTGGCAAAAAAGTTCGTCTGGTAACAATAGTCAACCACGCTAGACTTGTACGAGTGAGCTGTTTCTTTTGCAATCAGATTTTTTTAAAAGGTTCCACTGAGGTATTTGTTAACTTAAATCTTTTTTAATATGTTTCTGATTTGTTATACTCAAGAAAATGTAGCATGGTCCCTGTGACGTTTGAAATGTCATGTCTCAAAGGGATGGGGTAAAATCGTTTTTTTTTTTACAAATCAAATCGTTTTTATAAATCGAAAAATGGTTTTTCTCTAAACTGACGTTTTAATTCCTAATTTTCATTATACTGACTTTCTAATGTATCGTATGATTTGTATATATCTTTAAATAGGCCAGATCCACTATGAATTAATACTACTAATTACGAACATTTAATTTTATGCATAAAAAAAATCGAAAATCCAATTATCTTATATCCCATCCCTAGCCAATGCAAGCTAACGTAGTGACTTTTAAGGAACGTCGCCAAATATTATTTGATTTTTACAAACTGAAATGTTTTTGCTAATTTGTAACAAGATGTATTAATTTGTCATTATTGTTAGTTTTATGTAATGTAATTACCTAAATAACTTGCTATTTATTAGAATCGAGGCTTATATTAAAGTTGATAAAGTAATTAAAATTACTGAACGTCGTTACAAGGTTGTATTGGGACAAATTTGTGAACCGTCACAGGGACCATGCTACATTTTCTCTGGTATAAAAGAAATTAACACATGAAAATAAACCCTCCAAGTTGTACAACGAAAGTTTAATAAGGTCTTTTTCAACTTATTCTAAATTTATTTATGTATAAATTTGGTATATTTATGAAATCAAACTTTTAGTTACATTTACAAAGACTCGTGATAACGGGCAGTGTAAAAGGACTACGAGGCAGAGGTAAACCACCTGCCCGAAGGGCTTACCAAGCCAGGAATGCAACATGGTCTCCTGAAAGATCCAAAATAGGTAGAGATTGAGAATCGTCGTGAACAGAACAAGGTAGATGAATCAGAAAGTGGTTCCGACCCTAACTCATGAGGATTCGACCAAAAATAATAGAATCTACAGATTAACTTAACATAATGATATAATATTAAATAAAAAAAATTACTATCATACAAAAATACCATCGCATCATTTTCTTGTTAGAATAGGCAGAGAGAAAGAACATCAAACGTTCCTATATCGACACATATCTTTCACCTCGTCTACATCCACAAAACTTCTACGATTTCTCTCACTCTTTACATTTCATTATTTTCTAATATCATTAATTTCTTCCAATCATACTTTCCTTGGTCGTCTTTACCACACCTTCTACTCCGTTTTGTATTATACATTTAATTAGTATTTCTTTATTTATTCGTTTTACGTGTCCAAAAGATTTACGAATGATTTTATTCATCTTACTCAACACATTCTTAAGTTCACATTTATCCCTAATCACTCAATTTCGTATTCTGTCATATATTGTCACTCCATGTATTCTTCTCTTGTCAGTCTTTTTCCACGTCAATGTTTCCCTTCCATTTATCATAGTTGATACTAAAATACTATTGTAGACAATCACCTTAGCATATTGACAATCCTGTATGATCTTTGAACTTATATTTACCATGAGATGGACAATAGTTTTAGTAACAGATGTTTGTGGACATAAGATTTGCATGTTAAAACCTGAGACTTGATTTTTCTACGAATATCGTCGTTATCGATTGCAAAGTAATCTCGTATGTATACTTAGCTTTAAAGTACGTATTATATTAAGTATAATACTTAAGTTTATTTCCGTTTCCTTAAACAATAATCATTCAAGCTGAAACCTGAGCTGTCTTCCTTTCTTATTTTCTTTGAAATCAAAGTCTTGTAAAATACTTGACTTGTTTTTTTCTCGTGGAATATTCTAAGAAGTTCTATAAAATTCTCTAAGATGGTAAATAATAAGAAATCGAGAAGTTCAATATTTAAAATCAACAATTATACTTTACTATTCTCGGAGTTCATTAAAATGCAGGTTATGTGTAGATGTAAATTTTTACTTTTAAATTTATATGTAATGTTCCATGTTTTATTGCTCGTAAATTTTTAATTTGTATCAATAGTCCTGTTTTATTAATTTGTACCAATAATCCTGTTTTATTAATTTGTATAAATAGTCCTGTTTTATGTTTTATTAAGATTTTAATTTGTATCAACATCAATTGTCAAATCAACAATATTCGTGTGGATCAACAGTTAGAGCAACAGTATTCGTTTAGATCAAGAGTTACCCTGGGGTTGATTTGATTTTTCTAGGGGTCGATAGTTTCTATAAAAAAATTTGGGGGTCGACGACAGCAAAAATAGACCCCCTTACTACTGCTATGTGTTTGTTACTTCAAAATATATATGATTCCAATAGGTACCTAATTAAGAATTTTTGTATTTATTTTGAATTATCATATTTATTTCATAAATGTCAAAAATTTAAAAAAAACTTTGCTCGTATTTTTTGCTTTAATTTTCGCCAGCGCAGATTTCAATATTAAATGTTGCACAAGATAATGCAATGCATAATCCGTAGTTTTTTATATTTTTCAATCCTTAATTACAAGTGATTAAAATGAAATGTTTGATGTCTAATGAAATATTTAATATCGAGTACTGTACAAACTTATTAATTTGAGTAAGTAAAGTAAATGTCTAGGGGGTCGACGGTTTTAAAAGTTTTTAGTAAAGGGGTTTGCGGCCGAAAAAAGTTTGGGAACTCTTGGTTTAGATTAACAGTTAAAACAACAGTATTCGTGCGCATCAATAATATAATCAAAAGTATTCGTGTGGATCAACAGTCAAAACAACAGTATTCGTGTGGATCAACAGTTAAAACAACAGTATTCATGTGGATCAACAGTTAAAACAACAGTATTCGTGTGAATCAACAGTTAAAACAACAGTGTGCATGTGGGTCAACAGTTAGAGTAAAATTATTCGTGTGGATCAACAGTTAAAACAATAGTATTCATATGGATCAATAGTTAGAATAAGAGTATTTGTGTCGATCAATAGTAAAATCAAAAGTATTCGAGTTGATAAGTAGTAAGATTAATCATATTTGTGTTGATCAACAACAGCAATCATGTGGATCAACATAATTCGTGTGAATAAACTGTTAGATAAAAAGTATTTGTATATATATCAACAGTATTTGTGTGAATCAACAGTAAGCCTCCGTTTTAATTTAAATATTTCACATTTATTCAACCATTTTACCACCCTCATTTTATTTTCATTCAACATATCTGAATTTACGATACAAATATGATACACATAAGCGTGGGACTCAGAGACATTATAGTCGTTCACTCTGAAAAAAAAAACCACTGGATTAGGCATAAAACTCACAATTCGTCAGCGCGTGTTTTGACAATACTACAGCACGTGCAGAGGCAACAACACTCGCATACGTCTAGCATACGAGAGTGTTGTTACCAGACAACCTCCATGGCCTTTTAAATAAGATCCTTGTTTGTTTTAATCACCCTGAGGCTTATTGTTCGTTTTATTTTTGTTTTCTGATAATTTAGGCTCCACACAAATGCTCCACATTTTTACTTCCTACATACCAGCGCACTGTCATAGATCCTAGAATCATTGCTTTCAACCAAAAATAACTTTGTTATTTACGTGTTTAGATTTCTGGTTCATAGGCTAACACAGTGTTGATCAAGATATGTGTAGATCTGTTATATGAAATCGTGATAATTAAGTTTTTACTGTATTTTAACTCTACACTAAGCATTCCACTTGAAATCGGAATAAACAAGGAAGATTCTTTTGCAATAGGCGATTTACTATTTAACATAGTTTCTCAATCTTTTTAGCTTTGTGACCCTTCAAAAGATAAAAAGATGAGTTGCAGTCTGTCTTTAATCATTATCAATGACAAAGCAACATGTGTTGCTACGCACTGACGTAGTAAATTTTGAAGGAAGTGTAAGATCTTTGAAACACAACCTTATCTGCAGATATAGCGGCTGTTCAACATGCCTCATGAGTCCCATCATATCTCCATTGAGTCCCATCATATCTCCATTGAGTCTCATCATATCTCCATTGAGTCCCATCATATCTCCATATCATTACAACACCAGGAAGAATTTTATGATTTAGCTCCAACATAAATACTGACTGGCTTGTTTTATTATTTTTTATTTATTAATAATGGAAAAGAGATATTTTCCCTTAACACATTCACTGCGAAATGTATTTATAGAATAGTGTAGAGGTACTGAAAAAATTCATATTTTCGAAACGATAAATCTTACGGTATTTTCGAAACCTTAAAATCTTACGGAAACCTTAAAATCTTAAAATATTCGGTACCATACAAACAAAGAGAATCGAATGACGCGCAACGGGCGTCATCAGCGTCTCTACAAAGAATGTGTTGACGCCCCAGGGGCGTCTTTAGCAGCGAACGTGTTAAAGAGGTATTCTACACTATAAATTTGAAAAAAATCGTTTTTTTTGTATATTCTTAAAGTTTAAACCTTTTAAAACATTTTCTCAAAAAGAAATTTTTAATTTCTCAATATTTACGAAGTTATAGCTATAAATGAGGCAGCAATTACGCCGCACCGGAATGACTCGGACAATAATCTCAAAACTTTAAACGCGTTTTTTCTGAAAACTACTTTTTTCGATCTGGTCGACATAAAATCTCAAGTTTTATCCAATCGATTGTCTTTAAATTTAATAAAAAACTTAAATAAATGTTTTTATATCGTTCCACCTTGAAAAATTTATAACAGTTTTTTTTTACTATTTAAAAAAAGAATATTTGAAAAATGGCTAAAAATGAATTTTTTTCAGACAGCCCCCATTACAATTTTTTTTGGTTGGTACCAACTATAACGATATTATTTTATATCAAGAAACTGTATATGATTTTGGTTTCAAATTTACGAAAGGATTTTAATCATGTCGACCAGCTAACCCCACTTTTTTTTTACGACAATATATAAAAGCTGATAACATCTTGAATTTTCAATTTGTTTGTACATTCTCAAATCATCAATAAACACAGTGTAAAACAATGTGTAGGAAAAAAAATATATTTTTTTATTTAGTTTGAAAAAACGCCCGAAATTCACGCGTCCAGAGTAAAATACCCTCTTAATAATAATGTAATGTAATCTTAAATATTGCTTATATGGTCGCGATCCACAGTTTAAGAAACGGTGACATAGAAGAACCTTGCTAAGGAATGTGTATAAAATAATAAAGAAGTTTCAATAAATTAAAATTAATATTGATTCGAGAATGTATTATAATAAGTTGGTTAACTACAGCCAATCGATTTATATGAATTACGTTCGCTGATCTGTTTTCTAAGAAACTCTCGAGATTCCTTCAATAACTGCATCAGCAACGGGTAATGAAAGGCGCGACACACTGTTTTATATAGTGAATCTCAAACTTTTTTCGCGATATAATAAAAATAATAAAAGGACAATTTACAAAATGTCGATGTATAGGGAACTAAGATTCCTCAAAGGGGCTCTAACTCAGGATTTGAAACCACCTTTTTAGACAGATTTAAAATATTACAATATAAACATTTACTAATATACTCACAGTAGCCTGGAAATGGTGAATATGGTCGTGCTAAATGATTAGTTGTGAGAATTGTTATCTAGTTCAGTGTTCCCCAACCTTTTTAGACCTGTGGACCGGTAAAAAAAGGAAAAAAAATTCGCGGACCACTAATACTGAAATAAAAATGTTTTTTTTATTTAATATTTTTTTAATCTTATATTGTGACAGATGGACATACGAGTATGTAACTATAATTAACAAATATACATATAACAGTTAAACAATTTTAATTGTAACATTGTCTGATACAATTAAAATTTAACAAAAACAATGGGGTTTTTGCAACAAACTAATGCGAAACCTGCTGTTGCATCTTTGCTAATATATTGGATATTCTTGGATGCAGTGCTGTCTCTGTCTCTGACAGACGAAGTGCTGCATTCACGTCCAGTCTATTCCTTTGTTTCGATTTTACTGAGGACATGGATGAAAATCCTATATTTAATATTTTTGCATGGCGAATTACTTGAAATTTGGCATACTGTTTGCGGCCCGGCGGAAAGTCTCTGCGGCCCGGCACCGGGCCGCGGACCACCGGTTGGGGAACACTGATCTAGTTTACACAAGTTTGAAGGTGCTAACTATTTCTAAGAAATTAAATTTTAATATTATTAAAAATATAATTATATGTAAAAAACTTTAATTAAATAAATTCATGGAGGATGAAATGTGAGGAGTATGATTTCGCGTGATGTATACATATATAATTGAGTGTCACTGTTTGTCAGGTTGATGAGAATGTGCAACAGTGTTTTATAAAATCAAAAATCGGAAAGAAGTATCGATTTATTTTTTCATGCTATATGTCCTCATTGAGATACAGACAAGAGCCTAGTTTACTGGGGACACGACAAATGAAAGGCAACAAACCCAGATCCATTAAAATTGTGTGTCCACATTAAATAACCAGTTGCTTTTTTTTTGCTAATTATGTATATTTCATGTCATGTGTAAAAAAATAATACTATAATTTTTTTTTAAATAAAGTAGTAATTAAATATTGAAGCCCCTTTCGTGACTTTTGGTCTACCTATTTATCAGTCAAAGCCAACACTTTTGATAAATTATAATTAATTTTTTTTTCGAATCAAATTATATTTTATTTACATATTGATATTCACTGATTTAGCTAATATCGCAAAAAATCTCAAATGAATTCTGCATCACGATATTATCTCATTGATATAATTTTAAAAATCCTTCATTTCCACAAATCCAAGGAATCTGTGCCGTCCATAATGGCACACGAGCATTGACTTATTCACACCATTTTTTCTGCATTGAAGGAAATTTATTTGATGTTGAAAATTTTGCCTAACCATCTTTGTCAGCGTTGATTTGTTCAACTTCTTTGAACTCTTGTAATGTGCAGTTTGAAATGTTCAGTGTACGCTCTTGACATTTTCAAATATTGATTAGTCGGTCTTTTTTTTATTAACGTGACAAAAAGATTAACACGCCGGAATATTTAATTTATTGTTATTTTACTATCTTACTGTATATCGTTTTTTATTAGAAAACAGTAACTCAAAAGACCGATGGAACATCGTTTTGAGAAGTCTTATCAAAATTTATGATTGTATATGAACGCTACTCGCATACACTACACTCCACCTAAAGCCGAATGTGTTATTATGCCTTATCGGAAAATTAAAAGACCTGTAGGGAATACCGACGTCCCTGAGTGTTGTCAACATGCACGGTCAACGACCGATGAATCAACCTTTGAATATGTACAAAGATCACATACCAGAACGTCAATATTGTTTACACGCAAATAATATTTACGTCGCATTCCACGGTAGAGGGAGAACGCATCGCGTTGTCTCACCGTTTCGGCAATAAATGTTCTACCCACTATATCATTGGCAACGTCTGCGACCACCTCGGTACGCACAGGAGTGAGATCAAGATATACCGCGGACGCATTCACGCGCCCCGTTCTGAAATTCTATATATACCTACTTATCGACAAATAAAGGGCACTTGTTATTATTCACTTGACCATTCATCGCTGTTTACTATTTATCGATTATTCACTCTCACTTTTTCGCATTTAAATACAAAACAAATCAAAATCATCACGACCTATCAATTAAGCATCCCGCTAAATTGATGACCCCGAACGAAAGGACGACACAAGGACGACACAAACATAGAATTCGACCAAAGCGAATACAGAGATGTCAGCAACATCATCATCAGCACGTCCTACTAGGACACACGCTAAAGACCGATGAATTTTATATGGTTGGATCAATTAATGATATTTTGAAAGAAATAAACGTAGAAAGTCAGAGAACGGCAACAGATGTACAGTATCCGGCGGTAATTAATACACATCGGGCTTAAGAAAGAGACTGTCGGCTAATTTTGGGTTTGTAGACCGTCGTCTCTGTCATTCATACACGTGTTCCGTCGCGATTTGTAAGGCATTGTCAAGCGTTCTAGGGACAGAGACGACGCTCTACAAAGTCGAAGTTAGCCGATTATGGCCGAAAGTCTCTTTCTTAAGCCCGATGTGTATTACTTATCGCCGGGTACTGTATGTCGACATGAGAAAGTCTGGCGTTCTATCTTGACATTGAAATAGTGTGATTGTTTGTATGTATGTGTATGTCAAAAAATAGTGTTTGTAAAATTTTCTGTTTTTTTACAATAACAAAAGCAGATAAGTAGAGTTTTTAATGTAAAATTGTTTTTTTTTTAAATATATGTTTATTTAAAGTAAACTTATCAGATATTGCCCTCAGACCACATATTTACTAATCCTAGTAATCAAAGATAATTTTTAATTGTATGAAAATAACTTAAAATATATATTTACTATTTTAATATAATCTTCCTATGTACTCGTATCGTCTCTAATCTTCTTGTGAAATTAATGTTTAAATCGACCACATAATATCTGAAAGAAAATTAAAGTGACAAAATTGATTATGTGTACTAGTAAATAAAACTGGCAAAATTTTAAACATCAATTTTTGGATGTGCTTTAGATTCTGCGTTTACTTTTAATGCACATCATTAGAATATTCAGTACCCTGGCCGATAAACTTAAGTTGTAAAATATAAGTAGCACCATTTGCCGAAAAGCCAAAGGAGAATATCTTATTTGCTGTCGTCTAATCATAGTATAAATAGGCCAAAACCCGTACGATGGTTGTCGGCAAAGAAAGAATACGAGAATTGAATTTTGAATACAAGAGAGCGAGAGAGGAATACTTGGATTCTCTCCGAAAGTAATTCGAAATTTGAATCTCGGTGGGTCCGTGATCTTTTTCCATTCGGTAAATGATCTTGTTCCATTCGGTATTTCAAAAATGTAGAATTTGTTTTACTTCCGTGAATATTTCACGGGTTGCAACTAGTTATAAATACAAGTATAGGTTACATACGTATTTGGTATTTGACTGATTATCCGGGCATTTCTTTATCCAGATCTCCTTTTTTTCTACCGCCTCGGATAATCGAGAGTCTACTGTACATGTATTTATTACATATCTAACAACAAGTGTTTTAGGAATATATTGTAGACAAACGGAACAGCGGTAAAACGATACGTAAAATGGGCGTTGAAAAAGTCGTAACATAGCAGTTTCGATTCAAGCCTCACTGAGATGGTGTGTGATGTTTAATTTATTACTTCGGGGCGCCAAAAAGGAGTCGCTGGCCCTGGTTCCTTGGCGCTTCGGGAACATGCACCGACCCGATGCAACCAGTGATATGCATTTGTGGAATCCTACCCAGCCTTAAATTCATAATGTTATCAACAAATGGTAAAAAGATAAAATAGTAAGGTGTGTAAAATTCACCCAGTATTTTTCTCCTTTAATTGATCATATAAACTGTATTTTGAAGTCTCTAGTTTTCTCCATAGTTTCACTGTATGAAGTAAATACACGTACGATGAGAATGAAGGTAATAAATATGATCGATGTTTTCGAGATGTGGTGTTTGAAGTAGACGATCCATATATCATGGACTGCAAGGCGCACCAATGTCTCTATCATACAAGCATTTGAGATGTCCGAAAAAGTTTCAACAGCATGCTGAAAAAAAATCTTAACGTACTTTGGACATGTTGCTCGAAATAATTATTAATATTATAAAAAAATTAAATGTATATCTTCCTACGGAGAAAGGCGACCATCGATGTTACCAAGTTGACTACTGGGCTTCTAGGCATGCTTTAAAAATCACGTTAAAGGTCATCCCTGGTAAGAGGTAAAGGCAGACGTTACCTGCACTCCTTGCTAAGAAGGATAATCGCGACGCGATGGTGGATCTTCAGATCCAACGAAACGAGCCCCGTTAAAACCGAAAGTGCTTCCGCCTAGCATATCCTATAAGACTTGGCAATAACCAACAAAACCCACAGTTGACCGCCGATCTGTACCCTTTAGGCCAGGGTTCTCCAAACTTTTTTAGCCTAAGGGCCACACTGACTCCTCCACTAAGTCCCAATGGCCAAGACCTAGCTAGCTCATCATACCAACATACTGTAGTTTTGAATTACGCGCAAATTTTCGTAATGGGACTAGCCGGCGAGTGAGATATCTATGGCGCAGGGTGCGAGGGTTGATTCCGCTCCGTTCTCGTATCATAAATTACAGTTAAAATGTTCAATTTCATTATATATGTCAGTTATTGTGTTTCGTAATTGGTCGTTAAATAAAAACATCTGATTATTATTTTGTATGATTTACTTACATTGTAAATTTTACAATGTAATCAAAACAAACTATACCGGGCATATCCGGCCCTTAGTTTGGAGACCCCTGCTTTAGGTAACTGGAAGCCAACCTATATGGACCCAACAACCGGTTACATAGCACACAATGCCCAAAAATATTCCAAAATAATAGAGTGTGATCGTTGAGAAAGGTAGGTTCCACATAGACTTCGCCAAGCGCGCGATAACAAGAAAAGCCTTTCTTGTACTCATCAGGGGCAATCTAATGTGGTGTATCATTTCTAGGCCACGATCGATTGTTATTGAGAGATTAGTGGTCTCCCGTACGACATGAGCATATGTTCATGAAAAGCAAATTGTAGGAGCGCGTGCAAGATACCCCTTCAACAATACCCCACAGGTTTATTGCGGGTCGAAGTTTAGCCTGTCTCATCCCCACTCACCAATCTGAACCGGGCCAGTAATACAATCTACAGAAAAACATTACACTCTGTTCTCTCTCTCTCTCTCTCTATTCTACATACCAACTTACAGGAGGAATATCATGGCTAAACACTCAGTCACACGTGGTATAGAGATATTGAACCAACTGAATGACACTGTTGATATATTCTCGGTACCGTCTAGCAGTATGAGAAGAATCCTGGCTGATATTCTTCCTAACGAATAAGCTAACGCTGGAAGCAGACCCTCTTTATGTAACATGTGCAAAGTGGATACATTTTTTTTAGATATAAAACAACGATCTTTCTGTGAATTCAATCTGGAATTGAATCCGACAAGAATCATCGAGGCTGAGCTGTCCGTTTGCTTAACACTTGCCTTACTGTGCTAAAAAAATCCGCCAGCCACGGTGCTGGACGCTAAGTGTCCAGTGAAAAATGTATATTTTAAATCAAAATTATGCAAAATCTTCTAGGTTATTTTTTGTAATTAGCTATAAAAATATTTTTATTATGTATGAAAACGTCGAATAATCCAATAAAATATTAGTCCTGGTCACTCGCTATCCATCACAGGGTAGCAAGTGTTAACGCGAATGTAAACTGTTAGACCACGGCGTACTCGTATTATGTCACCACGTAACGTTCTGAGGGTACGGTTGCTTTCCACTTTGGGTTCCTCTTTCGCCCACAAAGATAATGCTTTCCTAATTAAAGCAGCGGTCTTGAACGTCTCTCAAGTCAACTACACAATACTCAATTAAAAAGAACAAGAAGTGATTATTTAATATATAAGAAAACCAGAAATATTAGATATTAATACGGGCGGGAAAAGGCCAGGATTCGGTAGGTACAAGGCCCCATTCGACCAGTTTGACTGCATTTTTATCACCGATATCCAATAGGTAATAATTTTCGAGTCCCCAATATTATTATCTCGTTGTATTCCCACATATTCGTTTTATATTTATTTTTTGTGATGATTAACTACGCTGGAAGCTTTATTTGTTAAAGATGAATGCTATTATACGGACTCGACCTCTATTGGTGGGGGTGTTTCTCTACTGGGGGGGATGTTATGAAATGATGCCAGACCTTTTGATAGTTACTCTCTTAAACGTATTTTCTTCGATATCATCTTGAAATCTTTATCTTCATCTTTTTCTACCCATTGCTGAGTGAGGGCACCCCTATTACTGTCACTCGCGGTTTTTTTTAACCTGGCGAGTTTATTGCCATGTGGCAATCTCTTCCAGCCAACCAGAAATATGTTTTTATAGGCCCTAAGTGTTAACCAGACTGAAATCCTATTTAAAAAAATCTGGGTTCCAGCGGGGATCGAACTCGAAACCTCCGGATCGGCAGACAAGTGTCTTACCACCAGGCCACGGAGATCACTCGCGGTTTGTATATGTTATGCACTAGACTCTTGTATTGTTTTATATCTTAGTATTAATATTAATCTGCCCAATTTCTACCCATTACTGAGTGAGGGCACCCTCATGACTATTGCTTTGCAGTTCTCACACTTGTTCACCTGGTGTATTGATGAATACCCGGAAAGTTTTATCATACAATGGTATTGACTACCTCAGTGTTCTGTCTGCCGTACAGCTTTGGAAGACACCTAGTGATTTTGTCTCAGCATAGAATGCTTCGGCATGGTTTTTTCTCCAGATTTTTAAATAAAATATACGAGTATGATCGAAGTCATATATATCATATACACCATAAAATATATGATAGAAGTCATATATATCATATACACCATAAAATATATGATCGAAGTCATATACATCATATACACCATAAAATATATGATCGAAGTCATATATATCATATACACCATAAAAAAATACATGATCGAAGTCACATATATCATATACACCATAAAATATATGATCGAAGTCATATACATCATATACACCATAAAATATATGATAGAAATATATCATATACACCATAAAATATATGATCGAAGTCATTTACATCATATACACCATAAAATATAGAATCGAAGTCATATATATCATATACACCATAAAATATATGATCGAAGTCATATACATCATATACACCATAAAATATATGATCGAAGTCATATACTATATATCATATACACCATAAAAAAAATACATCATCGAAGTCTTATGTATATCATATACACCATAAAATATATGATCGAAGTCATATACATCAAATACACCATAAAATATATGATGGAAGTCATATATATCATATACACCATAAAATAAAATAAAATATATGATTGAAGTCATATATATCATATACACCATAAAATATATGATCGAAGTCATATACACCATAAAATATATGATCGAAGTCATATATATCATATACACCATAAAATAAAATAAAATATATGATCGAAGTCATAAATATCATATACGGTGGAAAAAATGCTTGTGTCATTCGAGCGGAGTAGCACAGCGCGGGGTTCGAACCTGGGACCTTCCGCGCGGAAGTCCAGTGAGTTATTGCATAATCATGCACCAACAAATGAGAAATAGAAATATACGTTTCTTCGTAGTCTGGTTGGTAATTACTAACTTTCCAACAAGGAGGTTGCGAGTTCGATTCCCGTTGAAATTCAGATTTATTTGAACATTTTTCCTGTCGTGTTTTTATCATCTTGAAAAATGTATCAAACGGATTTCAGGTCAGTATTTTAGTTACTGATTGCGCTATTTTATTATAATACATCTATGCTATAAAAGAATAATTAAATTTTGCTGTTCCAATATCCGATTAAAATACACCATAGGTTCAAAAGTTTCCGTCTGGAACAAGTTTAAATATAAGGATAGATATCACACCAGACATGCCCAACGCATAGTCAAGCGATGTTACACTTAAAATTTGATACATCTTCACTTAGTTAGCTAGAGCCGATTTAAGACGTATTGTTTCGTTATATTTTGAAATGTTAAAAATTCATACTGTCTACAGAATAATAGCATCTGAACGTCGTTTAATTTGTGCCGGGTTTATTCATTATTTTAAATGAAACTTGATGATCACGCGATATTAAATTTTTAACATTTTAAAATATAACGAAACAACACGTCTTCTATCGGCTCGTGTTGACATACTACTTAGAAAAGAGGTGTCAAATTGATACTGTAATACCACCTGATCATGCGATAGATGTCGCCGGTGTAGTATCAGTCTAGAAAACGTTTGGACTAAATTAATATTAATTTTATACTTGTATATTATTCCTTAAGCCTAAGAAGAGATCTATGCACTTGTTTATACATATACAAATTTCTAACTAAAAAAATTGCAAGTAATTTGTTGATTCACAGACTATTGTTTCAAATAATTTGTTGATTCACAGACTATTGTTTCAAATACCGGACAATCATTTACGTCATCATAAATAAAGTTTATTTTCGATGCCGTATATACGAAATGAGCTTTTATGAGCTCCACTCGCACACGGAATGATCTTGTTGAATGAATTTTCCAAAATGGATATCTTCCACATCTCGGTGGATAAATTGAGGATTAAACTAATTAATTAACTTCGAAAGTATAACTGAGTTACTTACAAAGGAGTAACATTGTTCATTGTTTAAATTATCTTATATTTAGACTTTATAGAATATTTTTTCTTGTTTTTTGATGTTATTGGGTTAAACCGGTATCAAATGTAAAATAAATATGATTTTTTTTTAATCATACATAAGTACCATCACGCCACTCCCTGTCGGGGTAGGCAAAGAGGACTAAGCGCCATATTTTTATATCTCGATAAACATCCTTAGCCTATTTTACATCTATCATATACTTCCCTCGTACAACTGTATCTGAATGTCTACGTTTCGTTCTATCAAAATATCATTCACTCGATCCAATCATACTTGCCCTTTCTCTCTCACGTCTCCCCCTCACATTTAGGGGTTCGTTATGATATTCCACCCGGTATTTCCTATCTGGGTTTTGTAGAATAGATCGATAAGAAGTTGAGCATTTAACGCTGTGACTTAATCTTTTTTTTGGAAGAATGTCGCCGAAGGTTGTTGACGGTCAGTATATTTCATGAATAAATTAACAGAAAGTCGGCGACCTCTATCGATACTCGTATTGATTGCTTTTAACAATTATAATTATTGCTTCGGACCCGCGTTTTAATTGAATTCATCTAAATGTGACCGAAACACTGTATTTACATGTGAAAAGTGTTGGTTCCCTTTCAAACAGCTACTTATAAATTGGTTGCTTACTTTTTCCTAATGTGGACCTTAACAATGGTATTTTTTTATTGTCTTGTACACACATGCACACCATCAAACCGTTTTCCTATCGAAATAAGCAGAGGGAAAAGAGCGGCAGAATTTCTTACTGCGACATACAAATATTTCGCCTCTTCTTATTTCATACACCTTCTCATATAACTCGTACGATTTCCTTATATTTTTATATTTCCTTCTTTCAAAATATAATTCGCTTTGTCGAACTACAATTTTCTCAATTTTCCTCTATCACGCATTGCGTTCACAATTGCACAGTATATTTATTTTGTTAATCATTCTTCAATCGTTAGTTTTACATGTCCAAACCTTCTTAGAGTGATCTTTTTAAATCTATCTTATTTAAAACAAATTCATATATCATCTCTTCATTCCGTACTCTGTCTTATATTGTCCTTCATCTATTCTTCTCAGTGCATGTATTTCTACAGCGTTTTTGCGACTTCTTTCAATATTTTTTCACGTCCACGTTTCACTTCCATTCATCAAAGCTTGTACAAGAATCTGTTGTGCACTAGACTCTTGTATTGTGGTATGTTATATTTTAATATTAATCTTAATCTGCCTAATTTCTCCCCATTACTGAATGAGGGCATTCCTATGACTATTGCTTTGCAGTTCTCACACTTGTTTACCTGGTGTATTGATGAGTACCTGGAAAGTTTTGTCATATAAGGGTATTGGCTACCTCCATTTTATGTCTGTCATACAGCTTTTGAAGGCACCCAGTGAGTTTGTCTCAGCATGAAATGCTTCGACTTTTACCACATTGATACATTTAGTGTGGTATTAAAATGCTGGAAATGAAGAATTATTATTAGTACATGTGAAAACTGCTTCAGTAGTTGAGAGTATAACTACAATAGTATATATATTTTGATGTATTACACTTTCGCTGTATACAGTACAACCTAGTAGGTGTATTGCTGTATGAAACAGGCATTCAGTGGAAAACATACTAGAATGTTGTTTTAAAAAAATGGGTACTGACGGCAATACAACCCACAACCCCTGGGCTGGAAGATAAATGTCTTTACCGACTACACAACGGAAGAAATTATATATTCATTTTAAATACTTAGAATAAAGAAGCAAACGATAAACGTCTTTAATGTTTGTTTTACTCTACTCCTTTCTAGCTTAATAATAATACGAAATATAATGACCGCAACCATTAGATTTAGTCTAATTAATAGTGAGATTTCTCTATAGTGAGATTTCTCAATAGTGAGATTTCTCAAAAGTGAGATTTCTCAATAGTGAGATTTCTCAATTGTGAGATTTCTTAACCCTACAATGCGCGATTTTTTTATTTCAAAAATAAGAATATGTTTATGCATTAAATATGTACTGGAACATTAAAAATACAATAAAACATTTTTTTGTGTTTATATATTTATATTTAAAAAAAAAAGAGTATGTTTCATATATGAATCACTGCGCATTTGTAAGTTAATTATATGATATAATGATATAAATGAAATTATATATTTAACTTCACTTATTTTACACATATGTACTAAAGAATAAAAGAAAAAAAATAAGATTACCTTGATCACCAATAATAAAGTAATTTGATTTCAAACTGGAACAAATCACAAAAGTCATCTACGCGCAACAAGTCAAACTTCAACTGCCAAATTGACCGGTAAAACAGTTTTCTATTAAACCTATGTGGGTTTAAAGCATGGAGATTATTGTATCACAATTGTAACAGCGCATGAGTCGTTGTTTATACCACTCAACACAAAAATATTTAGAAAAACTTTGGTTGATTCACATGTGTATCATTGCGCATTGTAGGTTTAATAGTGAAATATAAAATGTAAGATTTCCTGTTGATGACATTGTTGTATATCAAGCTGAAACGATCATCTATTTAATGAGAATAAAATTATTATGCATAACTACTACTAATGATTTTTTTTTGGAAATTTATTCTTTTATTGACAAATGAAATATTCAAATCTAAATTGTGTTAGAAAATTAGCATTATATTTCAAAAAAAGTCTACTTGTATCCAAGTTGGAGTATCCACTTAAGACAGTTTGTCATTGCATTCCATTCAAGATAAATTATGAACGGGCATTCCCATCCTATGGGGTCAATGTCTCGTCAGAGATATACTTGAATGGGATTAGGATCGGATCGAAATGTCCTGTATTCTAAATTATAAATTCTTAAGTCGTTATTAATACAGTGTGACACATAAATTATAATTTTCACCATAACGGTAGTTTTAAGTATATTTTCATATACAATAGAAAATAATATATTGTATGATATATCTTCTCTTCTTCTTCATGTGTCCTGCCGGGTCCCCCCGACGTTGACGATCACTTGGGAGAAACCTTGTCTGTCCTGGGCAGCACGGAACAGCTCCTCCACACCTCTCATCCCGGTCCATTCTCTAATGTTCCGAAGCCAGGAGTGCTGCCTTCTTCCAACTCCTCTACGACCCTCAATCTTCCCCTTTATGACAAGTTGTAGGATTGCATACTTTTCACCTCTCATTATGTGGCCAAAATATGAAGTCTTACGGAGCTTGATTGTTGTGAACAATTCTCTCTGTGTATTTGCTCTACGCAATACTTCAACGTTGCTAATCATGTCAGTCCAGGATATTCTTAGCATCCTTCGGTGGATCCACATTTCAAAAGCCTCCAAGCGGTTAATGATATTAACTTTGAGGGTCCATGCCTCGACACCATAAAGCAAAACTGACCACACATAACACTTGATCATTCTTTGTCTGAGCTTCAAATTTATATTATCGTTGCAGAGAAGATTTTTCATTTTATTAAAAGCTGCACGAGCTGCTTCTATTCTACATTTAATTTCTATATCGGGGTCCAGATTCTCAGTGATGATGCTGCCCAAGTACTTAAACTGCTTTACCCTTTCAATATTGACACCACCCAGCCGAAGATTTGCATTTGGATGACTTTCTCGACTGAAAATCATCAGCTTAGTTTTGTTGACATTAATGTTCAAACCATAATGCTCACCGGTGGAACTGATCCCATCCAAAAGCTGTTGAAGGTCTTCTGTATGATATATACATTTATTTATTTATTTATTATTATACACATGACAAGAAATATATATAATTTGTGAAAAAAACAACAGGTAATTTAATTTGGACATACAATTTTAATGGAACTGGGTTTGTTGCCTTTCATTTGTCGTATCCCCAGTAAACTAGGTTTTTGCCTGTATCTCACTGAGGATATTAAGCATGAAAAAATAAATCGATACTTCTTTCCGATTTATGATTACACAAAAACAAAACCCCGTTGCACGTTCTCATCAACCTGACAAACAGTGGCACTCAATTACAACTGGAAACATCATGCGAAATACGTACATCTAATTGACTTATCAAGAGTTGTGGAGTTAACAAAAAAAAATCCGACTCCAAAAATTTTAAATACGAGTATTTGACTCCGACTGCAATTTAACCCTTATCTTGGCCAAGTTAAATTTATCCAAATATTAACGTTTTTCTTTGGTGATTCCTTGTTAAATGGTAAGTTATAAAGGAAAATTGAGGGAAAAAAATCACATTTCCTTATTTTTTTTATATGTAACACCCACGTTACATTACCATAAGATCAATTTTTATAAAATACAAAAAGCGCTATAAAATGATTATATAAGCCGAAATATCAACAAATAAAGTGGATTGAATAATTTTTCTCTACATGTAGTGATATTTATAATATATTTTAATGATTACTTACCCCAATTTTCAAAACTCGCCCACGCTGTCCAGACATGTTGATGTCGTTTGAAAGCTTGTAGTGTTGTCAATATTTATCACCAGATGATACCACTTCATACAATAGTACATGTATAGTATTTGAATATGTTGCCATATTTGAAATTACGTTAGAGTTTCTGTATTTAAAAAAAAATCTTAATTAGTGTAACACCTGTGTTACAATACTATGATAAGAGTTAAAGTACATACATTGCTTACCATATATCATTCTCCCAGTACTTACGTATGTCTGCGAGACATGGACGCTCACAGTAAAGAGCACCTAAACGCTCCAGACCGCACAAAGGAGCATGGAGAGATGCATGTTGAGATATACTAAAAGAGACCGTAAACGTAAACACCTGGATTCGCTATATAACAAAGGTGTGCAAAATAATGAAGTGGCAATGGGCAGGACATGTAGCCAGAATGTCAGACTCCCGATGGACATCCGAAATAAGCCAATGGTACCCAAGAGGCATAAAAAGGCCCAGAAGAAGACCGAAGGTACGCTGGATAGATGAAATCAGGAAGCATGGCAGCATCACATGGCATCACCGAGCAAAAAACCGAACTATTTGGTGTCAACTTGGGGAGACCTTCATCCAGCAGTAGATCGACCATGGTTGACAATGATGATGATATCATGCTTAATTATGTGACGTAACAACTTTAATGTAGATGTTTTGGAAATAATGTCTGCGAGGATTCCTCATCAAACAACACGCTATTTGTACTAAAGGGTACATAGTTCATAATTTTATATTGTAATGAGGTGCGTGGCCGCACGGTAACGCACTGAACTTCCGTGCGGAAGGTCGTCGGTTCGAATTCCGTGCTCTGCTACTCCCCTCGAATGACACAGGCACTTTTTCCGCCTAGTGTTTGAAGGTATAAGGATACCTATGACTTGGATCATATCTATTCTTTAAAAAATATTATGCAGTCCATACGTTTAAAAAAAATATAGTTGCAAATCTGAATCCAATTCTGATTCCGATTTCACAAATAACCAACCGACTCCACAACCTGGATTTAACACAAAAAAAATCTCCACAAAAGCATCAAACTGTTAAGCAAAACAGGTATGTTATTTTACTTATAGACTTGTATGTAAACTGTAGATTTTTTCTACATTTACTCGTAAGTGTGAAATTATTCTGTTTAAAATGGAGTTCTGTTATATAAATACTAAAATCATTTTAATTTATTTTTATCAAACACTGTTTATTCCACTTTTTTATGACGGTATAACCCTACCGGTTTCAAGGCTTTCACCTCATCTTCAGGGGAGCGCAAACAAGTCTTGTTTGCGCTCCCCATAGCAGTCTCTTATAACCGACATCCGTAGCAATCTCTTATAACCGACCAAAAATATGGTAAAAAAATATTAAGTAAAAATCAGACATGATCTCGGGTAAAAAAAAAGTAACGGAAATCGAACCCTTAATCTTTCTGCTAAATAACAGTTGTCTTATCAACAATGCCATGGAGGCTGTCATGTGTATTTCAATAATATAGCAACATTATTTTCCTGTGTAACTTAAATTGTAACGATATATTTTTTATTACTATTTCTAGAAACAGGATCAAATTCCTAGTAAATTTCAACAAAAAAAATAAAATATTTTTAATGATTTTACTCCCACTTCTTTGAAATCTTCTTAGGTTACCAAGAAATGTCGTTTATTTATTTAACAAATTTTCCTTTTCATTTCAAATTTCAATTCTAGTTATTAAATTATTTCACTTTTTAGAAAATATTGAGTAAATGAAATTCTATCAAATCGTATGATTTCAAATTCTATCAAATCGTATGATTTTATTACGATTCTACAAAATACGTAATTAATATGATAATCTTATGATTTGTGATTAAACAAAGTTAATTCCTCCTTCTGAGAAATACAAATCATTGTTTATTCAAATTATTATATACATACGAAAAAGATATATGATATATTTCTTTATAAGTTATATATAAAAAAAATCTCCTCTCACTGACTAGACTACGCTCAAGATTGACTTTCCCAGTTCACCGATCTTTTTTATACCACCATTGTTTAAACCATCTAATATAACTCTTACTCTAGGCAACTAGAAACTGGTGAAATGCGCATGCTAAGATGGTCAGCTGGTGTGTCCCTAAGATACAAAATAATCTCCATGGATCTTCCTCGAATAACAACCAAAGGAAGACCAAAGAATTCGTGGGTGGTGCAAAAATATAACCTGATGCAGAGGCACGGCCTGGGGGACGTAGTCCGGGACAGAAGAGCATACAACCTGGGGATGAGGAGAGCTGACCCCAACAGTATTCGCAGACAGTGAGTTGGGATGGAGCCAGGGAGAAGATGTTTTAAACCATCTGTTTTTAAACCATCTTTTACTGTTCATTCAATGAGACGGAACCAGTTATTCATTTATTTTTCATCAACGGTACATTGTATCTTACAAAATTATTTGAAAAAAAATTGTTCGCGTTTCATTTATCTCAAAGAAAATTAATCTTAAAAAAATCAATAAAACGACACGTAAATATTATAAATAAATAAATACACGTTTATTGATATCAACATAGTATGTACATATTTAAATACTTTCCAAAAACACATATACTCGTATATCTTAAGATAAATAGCAGAAAATACATTTCAGAGAGAAGCTGTCAAAAGGTCTGTTCTCATCTCATAAAATCCCCCGCGGCCAAAATACACCCCACCAATATAGAGCGAGCCCAGCCTCGAGGACACTAGATATTTTCCAGCCCACGTCAGCACAATAAAATAGTTAAAATAATATAGAATTGAAAATCATTTAAAAAATATGAAAATTAACAATACCATATGTAGTTGAAAGGACCGCGTTGAAATCGCGAAAAACATGATTTCCATGAGTTTTTGACCAAAAACAACACGAATACTATCCAGCAGCCTTGACATTTACCTGATCTGGCTCCCTGCGACTTTTTCCTGTTCAACCGACTTAAAAAACCGCTTCGCGGAACGCGTTACAACACCCGAGAGAATGTCATGAAAAAATCGAAGACGGCTCTGATGGACATACCGAAAATTGAGTACCAGCGGTATTTCGAGAATTAGATCAAGCGCTGGCGTAAGTGCGTTGCAGTCGATGGGGAGTACTTTGAAGGGGACCATATCGATTTTGATGAATAAACTTGTATTTTCGATTTTATGAATAAAGTCCTAAAACTTTTTGATCAAGGTAGTATGTAGTTGATTATACGATACGAGACCGTCTCGAATCAATTGCCCGCACCTCACCACATCGAGTGTCACTCTTGACATTAATGCGGAATGACTATAGTACAGTACAAATTCAGCACATTATAAATTTGAATTTATAATTAAATTATTTTATAATTTAATGTTAGAAGTACTTCGTTATTGGCAAAGTTAAAAAAACACCCTTAATTTAAATTCAGTAACGTTACGTATTTCATTTTTCTTTCAGCATTCCTTCCATTTTGTTTTTATTGATAATGATATCTCAGTTATATAGTATTGTTGTTATTTATGAATTTTGTACAAATAATAAATAATTCGATTTTTTTTGCGACCATAGAACATCTTTTACTAACTTTTGTGATGGAAGTGATTACCACATGTCTATAATGAAGGTGTTATTCTTAGTATGTTATTAAATTATGTATTCGTTTTTTTTTATAATTAATACATCATAGAATGTTTAGTAATAAATTGGTTTATTATTTATGTTCCAAGTAGTAAAATAACAAAGTAATTTATTGTTAAATATTCTAATATGGAATGCTACAAAGTTAAAACTGAAATTTTAGGTTAATTGGAATACTTTGAATATTATAGTAATTACTTGAGACAAGAAAACGAAAAGCATATTGTGTGTTAGTTTTTTTAATAATCGTATCTTTTGAAGTATATTAAAAAATAATATTTCCAACAAATTTATTTAGTTAGGAATAAATCAAAGAGTAGGTAAAAAAATATCATAATAAAAAATGTCATCAAATTTTAAAATTGTGCATTCACAGTGTATCGGGATATCAGAAATCTAAGGAGGTAAATGGTCCTGTTAAAAATACGCAGGTAAGCGATTAATCTTCACCGTTTTCCATTCTCCACCTCCTCAGCCCATCTGCGCTCCTAACCCTCAGACCTCCGCAACAACGGCCGATCAATCAATAAATAATACTCACGCCGGTTTATAGTATAAGTTAGTTATCGTATTATAAATAAACTACTGACACACAGAGAACGAAACAGTAGGAAACCGAAAAGGTACTCCTTACATAAAATAAATAATAATTAATAACATGCATGCGTTGACTATCTACTAGTAAATGACTTGTTTAAAGTCCACGCGGCGTAAGGAAAGAACCTGTGACTGTATTGTACTATAGCGTAGGTACACAGAGTGTGCGATTATGTTAGTCAACTCCTGTGTACTGATTGGTTAGTTTCTAGTATTAGTGTGTCATCGTGTCAAAAAAAATAGTGTCACCATGATCGAAGGGTATGTTGGTTCCAGAAATGTACATTTTGCATTGAATACAGTGGATCAATTAGTAATAGAAAAAGTTTCTTTATTAAACTCTGAAGAGTGTTGAAGAATATATAGCCATGTGAAAGACATAGAGTCGGAATATTGGAAAAGAGAAATCATGTTTGACCATATATTGTTATGGTAAGTGAAAACCACAATTTCATAATAAGTTTAAGTGAATCAAGTGATAGTCATTCATCATCAGACTGTGAATAATTTTATTTATGAAATAAAATGAGACTGTTTCTTTCCTAAATTTATTTATGTAAGTTCTTTTTGTATTTTTATGTTGTATTGTTACGTTTAATACCATTTCCACACTGTGTTTCTTAACCAATACGTTTCTAAAAAAAACAAATAAACATTTACTATTTCTTTAAAATTTTCCATTGCGTATTAGTAAATAAAATATAAGGTTTGTTAGAAAGAAATAAAACTTCTTGTTTCTTTCAAACTTTCTTTTTCTGTATCAATAAACAAATATTTGTTCTAAACAAAAAAATCCACTTCCGTATTTTTAAATGATTAATAAATAAATAAACTAAATAATCACAATATATAATAAATAAAAAATCATGGTCACCCTTCTACACTATTCTTTCCTTACGGCGCGTGAACTCTAGCTATATATCATAGTATAAATAGGCCAAAACCCATACGATGGTTGTCGTCGAAAAAAGAATACGATAATTGAATTTTGAATACAAGAGAGCGAGAGAGGAATACTTGGATTCTCTCCGAAAGTAATTCGAAATTTGAATCTCGGTGGGTCCGTGATACTGAACGAATTTTAAATACCTAGCTAACAATTTTTGAACCGGTTGATATTGTATATATAAACAAATTCAATATGTATGAATATATATTTTCATAAACGTAGAATTTGTTTTACTTCCGTGAATATTTCACGGGTTGCAACTAGTCAAAATACATTATCGCTAAAATATCGTTACGTTTTGAATTTGTAACAAATTGCACGCATTTCTGCAACATGTATTCGGCTTTTTTTAAGTATTTTTCGCGTCCACATTTTATTCACATACATCAAAGTTGGCACCATAATATTGTTGTAGACCAGCATCTAAGCAGATTTTGATACTCCGATTTGAGTGTTATGTTACATGTTTTAGTGCCCCATTCGCTTTGTTTTTCTATCGCTACACGCCGTTCGATATCCCTCTTAACTCTTCCATTATCTGAGAAAATACAACCCAAACAGCCGAATTTCTTAACTTGCTCCTATATTTCAGTGTTCACATACTCGTATATGTACCAATTAAATTACTCTTATTTAAAATAACTGTATTACGATATACGAAACAGTTATTCAATCAGTTATATAAAGTCTCTCGAGGTTTTGTACTGCATAGGGTTATGATGCTAACGTTTCGAAAACGTTGCAGTTTTTACTTTTAAGACTTGTTTGCAGCCAACTTCACCATAAATTGATGCGCTCATATACCACTTGTCCTAGAATATTGTCTCAACCGTAACGTAAGCTCTTGCTTTGTTTCCACCACGTGAGAAGCGCACACGGCTTCAACAAAGATTGAAGTTATTTTTCATTTTCATTTAGTATATTTTTGATTTGATGATGGGGTACCGTCGCCTCTGTTAATCTTGTAGCTCGGAAGATGAAAAGTATAATGTTGTCGAAACGCCAGCATCGTAAGTCAAACAATGTGGTCAAACACTGGAAGGTTTTATATAACGGTACGAATAACAGCGAAAACATTTAAACATATTTAAGAAATTCCCTCAATCTACAATAGATGAACTCTTTTTAATATGGCTTGACTGTAAAATGAATAATTTCCTAGTGCTTTTTTGCAACACCTGTGATGCCGTATATATTTAATAATAACCTGTAGTTTGAATACAAATCAACCAGACGGCTTTTAAAGGGTGTTTTTTTTTAAATCTTATATAATAGCAATACAAAATAAATATCTGTAGAACTAATTTAAATTTAATATTCATAAGTAAAATATTGATATGGGCAAGATCAATGAAACTTAACAACTATTACTTTATAAGTCTTACAGAAACTTATTTATTTTCATACATTTGTTTACATATTGTGAACATACACGTGATACTTCTCACGGGCTTATTGCTATAGAATAATTTCCTCCATCCGACCAGCTCCCTTGGATACATTCAACTGTTAAAATACATGACAAATTTAACAAAAAAAGTAATTATACACACCATCACGCAATCTCCCTGTTGGAATAGGCAAATAGGAGAGAGCGCCAGATTTTCCTATCACGAAACACATCCTTAATACATTCTAAATCCATACAATTTCTATAATATTTCTGAATTTCTGTGTTTCCTTCTTTCAAAATATCATTCACTTGATCAATCCACACTTCTCTTGGTATTCCTCTCACATGGTTTCAACTCACATTAACACTATTTACCTTTATTGTTAGTCTTTCTTCATTAATGTGTTCTGCGTGTCCAAACCATTTAAGCGTGCTCTTCTTCCTCTTACATAACACATCAGCCTTTAGTTCACATTCATCCCTTATCACTTTATTCCTTATTCTGTCATACATTGTGATTCCGTGTATTCTTCTCAATACACGCATTTATTTGGTTTCTCCGTCTTTTAAAAGTATTTATGTAAATTTAAGTGAAAAAAGATACAAATAAATAACTATTACACATTTATTTATATAATTGACGTCCTCTATAGTCTAGTGGTAATATTCATGATTTCCACCCGGAGGTAACAAAACAAGGGTGTTAATCTGGTAAAGGAGTTTGTCACATGCGCCGAACGGCAGTGTTGCAAAAATGTACAAATTCGATCCACGATTTCCTTGCATATTACAGAGGTTCTAAAACCGAAGGCTCTCTTATTAAGGACTGAACTGGAAAACGATAGTGTCTCCCGGCTACACTATTTAATGTGTCCGAAACACTTATTTGAATATATTGAAAGGTACTGTAACGATGGTCGTTATCAATGTAGCATGTGTCCTATTAGGACGTGCTGATGATTTTGATATCGGCATCGCTATCTTCGTTTTAGTCGATTCTGCGTTCTTTCTCGTTCAGGGTCATCAATATAGCGGATTGCTTATCTTGATACGCGTGATGATCTTGATTTGTATTCAATGAATATAGACTCAGGAATGCGGATATAAAACGATAAGTGGACAGCGGGTAAATAAATAACAAGTCTTGACAGTTGAATGAATGACAATAATAATATGTTTATTTCTCGGCGCGCGGACAATTTATACAAATGAGTGAATACATTCGCGATACATATCTGCCTTGCTCTAGCGCATGAATTGGCGGTAGATTAATTATTTGTATTTGGAGATGGCTAGCCAAGTCGCAGACACTGTAAATAGTAAACATTGTTGTTGCTCGTAGCGTGTAACAATATATGAATGCTTCATCGGTCATTGACCCTGTATGTTTACTATTAACAATAATTAATTTAATTTAATTGTGTTTAACAATTCACTTATTATTTTGACAATTATTTATTTACTAGGTAGGTGTCCTACAGTACCATAAGGAAAAAAATATTAATTTATTTACAAAACAAGTCATTTGCAAATATAGTACGAAAAACAACACAAAAACAGGCAATTTATAAACGTGTATGGATCTGAGTTTATTGCTTTTTTCGTCTCCATAAAAAATTTAGTTTTTGCCTGTGTAGCATTGTCCCTGTGACAATTCACAAATTTGCCCCAATACAACCTTGTAACGACATTCAGTAATTTTAATTATTTCATAAACTTTAATATAAGCCCCGATTCTAATAAATAGCAAGTTATTTAGGTAAATACATTATATTAAACTAACAATAATGACAAATTAATACATCTTGTTACAAATTAGCAAAAATGTGTCAGTTTGTTAAAATCAAATAATATTTGGTTAATTTTTTAAAAATTCAATACGTTTGTCTGCATTGGCTAGGGATGGGGTATTCGATAATTGGATTTTCGATTTTTTATACCTAAAATTAAATGTTTGTAATTAGTATTAATTCATAGTGGATCTTGACCTATTTGAAGATAGATACAAATCATACAATACATAAGAAAGTCAGTATAATTATACAATAATTAGGAATTAAAACGTCAGTTTAGAGAAAAACAATTTTCCGATTTATAAAAAAACTATTCGATTTGTAAAAAAAAAACGATTTTTCCCCATCCCTTTGAGACATGACGTTTCAAACGTCACAGGAACTATCCTACATTTTTCGAAGTATAATTTAATATTACAATTTTGTCGACTTGTTTTACTTTGATAGTATGCGTTTCAATATTGAAATACTTATGTTACGCAGAAGCTTCTACTTATGTTTTGTTTCATTTTCACTTCACGGTCACAGTATATTTTGTTCTATTTTCGGCTTCACGGCATTAGCTAAATTATATAATATACGAGTATAGTTCATCTATACTGGAGATTTAAAAAAATCCATAACAATTTCATTTGTTTTTTATGATTAGTTTTTTTTAATTATCTTTATATATATGTTTGAAATTGCAGCATTTCAACATAGAAATACCGGGCAAATAAAGTGCTGATGACGAGATCGATGTTAACATAGTATTATATTTGGCAAATAAAGTAACTTAAATACTTTCAAGATAAATGGATGTCTACTGAGTTGCTGTTGCAGCCAAAAAAACGATTCGTAAAAAATTACCCTGTCGAGTAGGCAGATCCGCGTTTGCTAACATGTAAACCAAGGTATTTGCCTAGTGGCGCTTAGCCAAAGGGGGCGCCCAAAGATTCATGATGTAAAAATATTTAAAAGAACAATTTAGATGAAGGGTTTATGATTAACTGTATTCGCTTCAATTCATATTTAAAATTTAATTATTACCACGACTGTTCAATGCTACAGTTCAGGAAACAAATAATAAACAAAAAAAATGGTATTTTTACCCAAACATTTTAATTATTTTAAGAATATTTTTAAACGCACCATTAATGAACTGTTTCCTGAAAAAAATCATTATTGAAATGATTATGAGCACATAAATAAATAAATTTAGGTTTATTGACAGCAGCATAGTATGTACATATATAAATACATTCCGAAATCACACATACATATATCTCAAGATAAATTTGAGAGAGAAGCTACCAAGGGAATATTTAAGATCCACTCTAAAATAAAACTGAATATATAAACATAATAATGAAAATTAACTTTAACGACATCGTAGACACATTTGCAGGGAAGAAAGTAAAACGTAAATGGCAGTGGTTTCTTGTGCTGTACGAAATGTCATAATTTAAGGTCATCATACGAAACAGGAATGGTAAGCATTTTTTTATTGACGTATTGATGGTTTAACTCTTACAGGCTTAGTAGTCCACTTTATGTGCCACCTTTTTTTGACGCAGTACTGCACAATGGTACACGCAACGTACCGCTTATTAAACCTCTCTTTATTGCTGCACGAACGCTCAGATTATGTACCACTTCGTATAATATAATACTTATGACTCATATCCGCACAGCTGCAGGTCTGGTCCTGTTCAAATTCATCTAGCTTTTAATATTATTGACAGTTAGTCGTTCTTGGTGTGCCGACTTGTGCGTATTAAAGAAAACGTTATATATTTGTATTAAATTTTAATAAAAAATAGTTGTGTTGTGATAAAATTGACTTCAGTAATTGTGGTAAATTTATATTTAGGTTAACAATTAATTTTACTTGGATGTACTCGTATTTCGGCATTATTTGGTGGTAAATTAGAAGTACCAGTGGAAATATGGACTAGTGGTACATTAGTTGTACCGCCTCACCAGGAGTTCCTTGACCTACCGAGGAAGTGGAAATATGTTAATTTAGCATTTGTATGTATCATTTTTCAAACACTTTAAAAAAAATAATGACAAACATGACTTTTTATTTTTTGTGCAGCCTGAGTAAAAATAAGTAAAGTTTACCTGTGCCTGTAAGGGTTAAGGGTGGAACACAAGGTGCAGACTGCCTAGGGGCGCCATCTATACAAATACTGCACTGTGAGTTGGTACATCTGGCCATAGATAATTTATTGTTAGACACGATCTAGTCATTACATACTCATTTGTTTATGCGCGTCGGATCAGACACGGTGCTGACCTTTCTTCAATACCATAAACAATAACACTTAATAACCATTTAAGACGTTTCAAGAGGAGTGCTGATGCATATGATCGTGAATGAAACTGAAATGAAGCGCTCAAATATTCATGAGCTAGATCAATTACGAAACGTCATGAAAAGTGCAATTGAGACGGAAAAAAAAAACAATTTACTTCCTCATTTTAACGTATCATAAACAAGTTCCAAGTATCAGATATTTTTAAATATAAATTGAGATTTTTGTCTATGGAGTAAAAATATAAAGTAAAAATATCTATTCCTACATACATAGAAACATATCATCACGCTGGTTCCTTATCGTAGCACAGAGGGAAGAGAGAAGTCTCATACTGGCAAAGAATCACCTATAGTTCAGAAATTCTATGATGGGTCCTGTGGTGTTTTAAACGTCATGTCTCAAAGGGATGGGGTAAAATAGTTTTTTTTTACAAATTTTTGTAAATCGAAAAATTATTTTTCTCTAAACTGACGTTTTAATTCCTAATTTTCATTATACCGACTTTCTAATGTATTGTATGATTTGTATATATCTTTAAATAGGCCAAGATCCACTATGAATTAATATTAATTACAAACATTTAATTTTAGGTATAAAAAAATCGAAAATCCAATTATCAAATACCCCATCCTTAGCCAATGCAGACTTACGTAGTGAATTTTGACAAACGTCACCAAATATTATTTAATTTTAACAAACTGATTTTTGCTAATTTGTAACAAGATATATTAATTGGTCATTATTGTTACAATAGTTTTTTATAATGTATTTATCTAAATAACTTGCTATTTATTCGAATCGAGGCTTATATTAAAGTTGATAAAATAATTAAAATTACTGAACGTCGTCACAAGGTTGTATTGGGTCAATTTCGTGAACTATCAAATGACCCATCCTAGAATTTACGAAGTATAGTTACATTTTTTTAAATTTAAAGACGTGTCAATACAAAATTCACAATTTCTGGCAAACATGCGTTGTGAATTTTTGACGTAAATAACTGTATATAATTCTGTACTAGTTTTATTAAAGGATTTAAATTATTGTATTAAAGAATTAGAAATAGATCAAGTGATTAAGGATGAATGTGAACTTAAGGCTGGTGTTTTGAGTAAGATGAGGAAGAGCACTCTAAGATGATTTTGGCATGTATGTACGAGTAGAAGGAATAAATAAAAAAGAATAACAAAACAAACACAGTGGAAACATGAGTGGAAGGAATGTGAAAGTATAGCAGAATCAAGTGTTTGATATTTTTTTTGAAAAAAGGAAATGTTCTAACTTAGAGACATCGTGATAGTTGTATGAGAAGATGCGTAGATGTAAAAAAATTGAAATCCGTTCTCTCTGCATGTACCAACAAAGACACAGCATGATTGTACTCTCATGTATGTATGTATGTTTTTATATTTATTTTAAAAATCTACACACAGGATCGTGTACCTCGATTTCTTTTTACATCTTACTTAATTTTTTTAAAACGGTACATTTTATTATTATCGATTTCCCTAAAATATATTGTATTAAATAAATTATAAATTAAGTGACAGCTTTGGCTGGCTGTCTGCGGGACACTATATGGAGAAAGAAACACATGCTAACCGAAAGTAAGGTCAAGATATATAAGACATGCGTCCGCCCCATCATGACATTTGGGATAGAAGTGAGAGCTGATACCAACAGGACAAAAAACCTTCTCAGAGTGGCAGAAATGAAAACCCTACGCTCCATCGCAGACAGAACTTTTAGAAATCGGATCAGAAATGAGACGATAAGGTCTGTCTGTGGTGTTGAAGACATAGTGAGGTGGGGATGAAGCGGAAGGCGCTTCTGGAGGGATCATGTGGACCGCATGGAGGATATAAAACTGGCAAGAATCGGTAAGACTGAATCCCCTAACAACAGGATATTACCAGGAAGGCCGCCAAAAAGGCGGAAGGACAGTTGGATGTCATCAACCCAGGACAGCCCACCGTCACAAACAGGTCATACGACCTAGATCAAAAGGAAGAAGAAGGTTGTATTATTTACAATAGACTTAAGTATAGTTCAATATATGTCGGTCAACTCAAGCATCAATATATATGTGGACCCTAACAGCAGGAAGGCCCCCGAAAAGATAGTAGGACAGCTGGACGTCATCATCCCAGGACAGCACACCGTCACAAACAGGTCATACGACCTAAACCTAAAAAAAGAAGAAGAATAAATTATAAATTAATTAAATCAAATGAATATTTAACGATATATTTAAGTCCACTTAATGCAATCCTAACTTCATATTTTTAATTTTGTTATTTCGTAGTTAAAATGTTTCAAAAGTAAAAAATAATATCTGAAATACACACCGTGTATTTAATTTATAACAGTCATTTTTGGATTATTTACTAAAGAAAAAACTCAAGTATTGAAACGATGCCATGTTTTAATATACTATTCTGACCCTCTTTAAAAGGATTGATCTCACAGACGTTTCCCCTTCCGTCTAGACTCAAATGACAGAGCATTAGCGTCAAACACATGTCGAAGTCAAATGATATTCGTAAGGAATCCTGGCTTTAGTAGTAATTACTGAAGGATAATTCATTTGATACAAGCTGGATGTATTAGCAGCGGCCCGATTGATGTATTAAAACTAAGCGTAGTATAAATAAGAGCCTATAAATGTACGTAAGAGTCGGTTTTATCTTTTATAACAGACATTGTAGGATTCTGATTAAAAAATGAACCCAATTCAGTGGTATAAATATGAGAATATGATGGAATGTATGTATGTATTATTTTATAAAACCTTGCCTGACTAGTTCACCTACAGTATTAGCTGAAGAGGTGAAGTTGATGGAATTCAAGTAGCCTGAACGAGTGGACATGTACGTGCTAAATAATTAGTTGTAAAAATTGTTATCTAGTTATAAGTAGTATGTAGGTGTAAACTATTTCTGAGAAATCATATTGAGTATTAAGATTTGTAAAAAATAAAGTGGCATATGTATAGGAAAATTAAATTAAGTTGGTTCATAGTTATAACTCACAAACCAGGCTAGATTAGGTTAGGTTAGGTTAGGAAAATTAAATTAAGTTGGTTCATAGTTATAACACATAAACTAGCTTAGTTCTTAAGGTATAAATTTGTATATAGGTATAGTCTTTGGCAAACATATTATTAATAGATAAGGCATTAACACTGAAGGTTTAAAGATATTGTAACTTGTTTTTATCAAACACTGTTTATTAAATTTTTTGTAACGGTATAACCCTACAGGTTTCGAGGATTTCACCTCATCATCAGAGGAGCACAAACAAGACTCCAAACAAACAAGTATTATTTGTACTCCTCTGATAATGAGGTGAAAGCCTTGAAACCGGTAGGGCTGTACTTTTGGCAAATGTTTGTACTGCGCATATAACCCAATTTAAAAAAAGGTTGTATATCAAATTTAGTCATGAATGGTTGAATTGTATTGTATTACAATTTCGTTGTATACAGTACAACCTGGCAAGATTATTGCCATGTGGCAATTTCTTCTAACCAGCCATAAAGATGTTAAAGGTGTCTTTAAGTGAAAACAAGACTGGATACCTTTTTTTAAAAAATCAGGGTTTCAGCGAGATTTGAACCTACAACCTCCAGATTGGGAGACAGACGTCTTACCAACTAGGCCACGGAGATCGTCAGTTTATTGTTTGCAGACGTTAGATATATTGATGTTGATAGAAAATGGTAAGAAAGTTAAATATACTGATTGTTGTATGGGAGAAAAATGAAAAGCTAAAGCAAATTGATGAATTCTATAATCTTAGCAGCATGTTTTCGAGAGATAGTAAAATAGAAAATTATATCATACATCTTGTCATGCACTACCTTCTATTACTTATACTTAACTTTACCTTCTTTCGAAATTTGGCTAATTTGGTCCTGCCATGTTTTCTTCAGTCTACTTCGCACGCCTTGCACTTCTGAATTGTATATTCACTAAGTCATTCATTCATTTCAAATGTCCAAACCATCTTAAGTTCCTTTATTCATCTTACTTATAAGGTCTATCATATCCATACATTCATTTTTAATGTCTTCATTCCGCCTTGCTTCATACATTGACACTTCACATTTTTTCTTAATGAACGCATATCTACAGCATTAATCGTACTCTAATTTTTCTTCTGTAAAGTCCAAGTTTTACTTCAATAATCAGAAATATGTTATTATACGGTATGTTATGAGGAAACCACACTGGAAGTATTTTTTTCGTTTAACATAGGAAATCGAATTAAAAACACCCTTGTTGAAAGACAGACGTTCTAACAAAGATGACTAAGAACTAAAATTTTGAAATTCAATTAAAAACATCTAATTTTCACAATTTTTTAAAAATTAATATTTGTTAAGATTTAATGATTTTCAAATTGATTGCAAATTTCTCATATAACAATTCAATTGATTCAATCATCCGTTTGACACGTTTAAAAGAGCGAGACCGGGAGACAATATTGTGTTTCAGTCCCATTATTCGAACCATCGGTTTAAGTACCACTGAAGTGGACACAAGTATTGTTACCAGACGAACTCTTAAACCAATAAAGTACCATTTTATTTTTCGAATACCATCAAAAATCGAACTCGAAATTCTTAGTGGAAATCAAACGTCTTAACCAACTGGATTACGGAAGTCGCCACCATTTAATAGAAGCACAATAATTATCTATGCATGTGGCATTATAATGTTCATTACATATTAATAACTTTATTCATTTTTCTTAGAAATTTTTATCAGATATTTCCAAAGCAATCAACTTAGTAGACTAAAAATATTTTTAGGGCAATTCTTTTGAAATAGTAATCGTAATACGTTACGACCTCAAGTTTTCAGAAGCTAACAATGGCAAAAAGATGTCTATCAGGCATTTTTTTAGATTATTAAATTATCTTGAATTCACTATCTTTTTGAAGTACATCAATCTCTCAAAGAAATATTTATTTTATGTTTAAATTTTTACAACTACAAACTTTAACGTTTCATTATAAAAAACCATATGTCGCTTTTTATTGCCAGGTGGCAATCCCTTCCAACTAACCAGACAAACGTAAATTATGGAAAAATATTCAAATGATTAAAACCTCTTTTGCTCAAAGGCAATATGCTTATCTGGCTCCCATTACATACAATGGCGTGCCGACTTCAATAAAGGTAAAGGTAGGTAAACCATTTAGACAGTCGATCGGAGCGTGGTTGTTATTGCGACAGGATTTTGTACTTGCCCAAGTACTTGTATTTTATTATTTTGTACTTGCCCACCTTTCAGGATGAATGACGAGTGGAAAAGATTTGTGTGAGCTCGTGAGTGTGGGTTTCTTCTTGTTGTTTTTGTATTTGTGTTTCTGTGTATTTTTTAGTTTTAATTTTTGTTCTTATGATTGTGTGCGGTATATTGTGGGATGAATATTTTTGGTCTCTCTGGAGTGATGATGTGTGAGGATTTGAATTTCGCAAGATGTTTCCAGTTGTAGTTGAGTGTCACTGTTTGTCAGGTTGATGAGAGCGTGCAACGGGGTTTTGTTTTTGTGTAATCAAAAATCGGAAAGAAGTATCGATTTATTTTTTTCATGCTAAATATCCTCAGTGAGATACAGACAAAAGCCTAGTTTACTGGGGATACGACAAATGAAAGGCAACAAACCCAGATCCATTAAAATTGTATGTACAAATCAAATTACCTGTTGTTTTTTCGCAAATTGTGTATATTTCTTGTCATGTGTAATAATAAATAAATTCTTCATCCACATGAAATTTATGAACTATATACATAGCAAAAGTGAGCTGTCATCAATCAAAGGATAAGTAAGGGATGATGGAAAGGAAAGAAAAATAAGGAATGAAATACATTGTAAAATACATTGAAATACATTGAAAGAAAAATAAGGAATGAAATACATTGACTAGAAATTAAGAGTTTTCTGGGATCAAAGGTAATATTGTCTTCCAACCACGCTCGACAACACCCATCCCCACGAAATCCATGAACATATCATATACATGAGCATGTATATGTCCCATAAACCCTTATAGACAAAACCTCCTTTGACTAGTTGATATAATGCAAGAGTCCCCAACCAATCGATCGCAATCTAATAGATGCTAGTATGCTTTCAATAAAAGATAGCTTATATGTATTTAAGTGTTAACATAAGTTGTGTCCGTTTTTTTCCAATTTAAAAACGTGCACCAAAAGTAAAACAAAATGGTTAAGGTTATACGTCATTCGAAAGAATATTTTCTGCTCTACAATATATTGTTTGTTTGCTTTTACGTTACTTATATTATTTTATTTGATTATAAGCC
>OX463851.1:39362998-39496482 GCA_949825065.1 Odontocerum albicorne
TCACGCTTTAACAACATACTTCTAAGATGCAGAATTCTAAGATGAATTCGAATAACAACATACTTCTAAGATGACATTTCTAATAACAGCATACTTCTAAGATGCAGAATTGCACGTTCACACTTACACAACATACTTCTAAGATGCAGAATTCTAAGATGAATTCGAATAACAACATACTTCTAAGATTCCATTTCTAATAACAACATTCTTCTAAGATGCAGAATTTGGCGTTCACGCTTTAACAACATACTTCTAAGATGCAGAATTCTAAGATAAATTCGAATAACATACTTCTAAGATGATATTTCTAATAACAACATACTTCTAAGATGCAGAATTTTTAGATGAATTTGAATAACAACATACTTCTAAGATTACATTTCTAATAACAACATTCTTCTAAGATGCAGAATTTCACGTTCACGCTTTAACAACATACTTCTAAGATGCAGAATTCTCAGATGAATTCGAATAACATCATACTTCTAAGGTGACATTTCTAATAACATCATACTTCTAAGATGCAGAATTGCACGTTCACGCTTTAACAACATACTTCTAAGATGCAGAATTCTAAGATGAATTCAAATAACAACATACTTCTAAGATTCCATTTCTAATAACAACATTCTTCTAAGATGCAGAATTTCACGTTCACGCTTTAACAACAAATTTCTAAGATGCAGAATTCTAATAACAACATTCTTCTAAGATGCAGAATTTCACGTTCACGCTTTAACAACATACTTCTAAGATGCAGAATTCTAAGATGAATTCGAATAAGAACATACTTCTAAGATGACATTTCTAATAACAACATTCTTCTAAGATGCAGAATTTCACGTTCACGCTTTAACAACAAATTTCTAAGATGCAGAATTCTAATAACAACATTCTTCTAAGATGCAGAATTTCACGTCCACGCTTTAACAACATACTTCTAAGATGCAGAATTCTAAGATGAATTCGAATAAGAACATACTTCTAAGATGACATTTCTAATAACAGCATACTTCTAAAATGCAGAATTCGAATAACAACATACTTCTTAGATGACATTTCTAATAACAACATTCTTCTAAGATGCAGAATTTCACGTTCACACTTTGAAAAAAAAAACAAAACTTCAATAATAACAATATAGTATATCTAAGACTTCATCAACGGATTATCATAAATTGGAACGACTACAGTTCCAAAAGCGAAAACGATTAACATACATTAAATAAACAGGTTTTTTTAATTTCCATAATTTCGGAGATAACATTTTTTAATATCGTTATTAATTAGAAATGATGAAGTTATATGAAAATGTACGGTAAAGGTGAAAAACAATTAAGAGATTATTTGATAAATTATTATTTATCATAGATAAAATATGACAATTCTGGAAATGCTTATTAATAATTTGAATAACTAACTTGAAATTATCGAAATTTGGTGAATATGGAAAATGAAAGTTTCTACGTATCTTGTTTTATGAGGAAATATCAAATTTCCCACAGCTTAAATAATTCGGCGATATCTTTGAATTCAATGTTATATCTTCAAGTTTTTAGATTTTTTTAATTAGTGTTTTTTATCATAGAAATTTTTCATGTTTGGTTAATATTATTTGTTTTAAAATATAATTATCACATATTACGAATGTAATAAATAATGTAATAAACAAGTTGATAATTACATTAAAAATGTATAAAATAAAAAATAATGTATAACGGAAAAAAATCGGAATATAATGTGGGCCTGGAAAAAGAATATAAGGAATCAAATAAATGCTGTGAAATAAAGGGTCTTTCAAATTGAGCGTTTTTTTTTTTAAATTCTAATTACTCGTATTTAATTTTCTTGAATAAAACACACAATTTGCTTTGATTTCCAAAGACTTTTTATTGGTTATTGAAGTATAATGAATGACATTTAAACACAAAAAAAACAATATCCGTCAAATGTCCACCTCTTGCAACTCCACAGATGTCAACTCTTTTGTAAAAAAATTCGATGACATTTTGGCATAATTGCGGTTCTAACCCACCAATAACGCGAATAATTTCGTCCTTCAGCTCAGAAATTGATTGGGGGTCATTCTTATAGACCTGGCTTTTCATGTAACCCCAGAGAAAATGGTCCAACGGTGTCAGATCACATGATCTTGGTGGCCAATTAACATCACCGTTTCCGGATATTACAATACATAAAATAATTATTAATTTGAACGCGTTGTTGTATTGTATACGACTCAATTTTTATAAATGTCATGCATTATTACACTTCTCAAATGTTACAAGACCAAGGCAAGTTCGTAAGGTCAAGTAGAGTTAAACGAATGAAGGAGGAAAGAGTAACAAAACAAATTTAATGTATATTGCAAATGTGATTGGAAGACGTGATAGAGGAAAACGAAGGTAATTATTGTTGGATCAAGTGAATGATATTTTGAGAGAAGGAAATGTAAAAAATCTAAGAAATCGTAGGAGTTGGGATAGGAATCATACTAACCATCACGATGTTTCTCTGTTAGGCAGAGGATAGAGCGCCAGATTTTCCTATCACAACACGCATATTTCTCTGAATCTTTATTTACACTTCCTTCTTTCAAAATATAATTTACTTGATCAAACCAATTTTCCTTGGTCTTCCTCTACCACGCCTCGCACTAACTATGCACTGTATTTGTTTTATTTGTATTTCTTCATTCATTCGTTTCACGTGCACAAACCATCTCAGAGTGCTCTTCTTTATCTTACTGAACACATCAGCCTTAAGTTCACATTCATCTTTTATCACTTCATTCCGTATTCTGTCATACATTGTCACTCCATGTAGTCTACTAAGTACACGCATTTCTTTCTACAGCATTTACTTCTCTCTTTTCAGTATTGTACCACACGTCCACGTTTCACTCCCATACATCATAGTGTGTACTAAAATATTGTTCTGGGCCATCTCATTTTAGCAGATTACCTACTCTATTTGATCTTTGAAGTTATATTTGCCATGAGATGAACTATAGTGGTATGCACGCATTTTTAGACCATTTGTTCGGCTTTTTTTAATCTTTCCCTTCCTGTGCTTAAAAAATCCGCCGTTCCGGTGATGTGTATTCAATACACATCAATTCACATGTAAAAATGAGCGATTTAAAATCGAAAAAATAAGAATATTCATAGCCAATCGCTTAAAACCTGTACACCGCGTTAAAAATCAAATTCCACGAATCCTGTGCGCGGCACAATTTCGGCGTTTTTTAATTTCTAAGTTTAAACGCGTATTTTGTTTAGAACCACTGATATTTGATTACACCACCAAGTAAACATGACATTCAAGTAATTTTCTGATAATAAACGATAGTCATTACTCTTAAGGAGACTCATTAAATAAAGGAGATAAACTAAACATTACGTAAAATACACAAAGGAATGCTACAGATCAGATCACAGGCGTTTGTGCTTCCCGCGAGGAACACGTTAAATTACTATAATTTGAAGTCAAAAGTGATAATAATTGAAATTTAATTGCTGAAAACATGAAAAAAAAAACATCGGCCGACGTTCACAAAACGGGCGAAGCGACCACCTCGAACGAAAGCCCGCTGGCTACTAAGCGAGAGAAGCGAGCGAACTGAGATTCTATTTCTTGCGTTCCCATATACCGAAGTAGTGAGACGTGAATAGCGTCTCTTTCGCGTTCTTCACCCATAGCGGATGTTTAGAATGAATATACCTACGTCACACACTGGCACACGTTTGATTGTATTGGTGAATTTATTCCCGATTTTCACAAAATATCTCTGATGTGGCCGATAAGTGCTAATTATTATTTATATTATTTTTTCATTCAATGCCTAAATGTATTACGGAGGAATATCTAAAATCTGAACCCAGTATTTATTATATTTATAGAGATATTAAAGTTTTTAGAAGCAATGTGTACTAGTTACACATCACAGGACAGGAAGGGTTAATTAAGCACTGTCATAAATCATTCTTATATGTGATGGATTGTATTTCTCAAAAATAATGTTAAAGTGTTTTGACTCTCATGAGCAATATCTCTTTAGCAAAACTCTCAAATTGCTTATGAAGCTTATTCTCCATAAAGTATAATTATTTTTTTGAAAAACCAATAACTTTCATGATAGCCTCAGTGGCTTAGTGAGAAAGAAACTTGTCTTTCACACGAGCTTTCAGTTTTCACACGAGCTTTCAGTTTTCAAGTCCTTTCAGTCTATTTCTACATTAAAAGCATTATAATTATTTTCCACATTAAAAGCATTATAATTAAGTATTTTTATTCACTATGAATGTTTAACCGTATACTTGTTTAAACTTTTGATTAGCGATTCGCAGCCATGTGTCAAGCTTACAAATCTGTGACGACAATTGACATTCTTACAACTCTCACCCTGAAGACGAAGCCAGAGTGTTTCTTCAGAAATCATCGGTCAGAGAGACCGCCTTGTTGATTTGATGTGGTGTGAAAGATCACATACACGAATCACGCTTTAAAGCAACAAGCATACTTATGGCACTACTCAACTTAATGTTTCACGATTCCTATCCACGATCTATTTATCGTTTGAAAGTTACATAACACGGTTAAATAAGACGAAATAATAATAATGAAATGACAATTTATATAGCGCCACTTAAAGAGTTATCTGTTGAGTAATTGAATTGAGAGTGTTAAAGTGTACCAAAGGAATATACAATAAAAACAATAAATCTTAAAACTATAAGTTACTTTCTAAGTAGGCTACGATGGTCGAACTTTCTGTAGTGAACATTTTAAAGCTGAAATATTTATGCGATTTTAAGTCTTCTCCCTGGCTCCATCCCAACTCACTGTCTGCAAAGACTGTTGGGGTCAGCTGTCCTCGTCCTAAGGTTGTATGCTCTTCTGTCCCGGACTACGTCCCCCAGGCCGTGCCTCTGCATCAAGTTATATTTTTGCACCACCCATGAATTATTTGGTCTTCATCTGGTTGTTATTCGAGAAACATCCATGGAGATTGCCTAGTTCATAATGTGATCGGGTGCTCTGCGTCCACCGTGCCCATACTATCTCAATCGCCTCTACTCCATCTTTCTGTTGATGTCTGTAACACCTAGGCTTCCACGAATGCGTGAGCTTTTTATTTTGTCTCTTAGGGACACACCAGCTGACCATCTTAGCATGCGCATTTCAACAGTTTCTAGTTGCCAAGAGTAAGAGTTATATGGTACATCGTCCAGCATTCGGAGCCATAGAGGAGTGCGGGTCTGACAATCGTTTGGTATACTTTTCCTTTTAACTTGACTGGCATTTTCGGATCACATAGAACTCCCGTCATTGATCTAAACTTCATTCATTCCACACTAATTCTATGTGTTACATCTGCTGCACATCCTCCATCGTTATGGATGAGTGACCCAAGATAGATTTATGCGATTTCAAGTAAATTATATATTATATTAATACAATATATAATATGGAATTTAGATTACGATGTATTTAACAAAGACGCTATATAAATTATATAGCGTCTTTGTTATATACAACGTATTCTTATCAAATTTCTAAAGAAATATAACAATACCAAATATTAATATAACAAATTCTGATAAACTGGCGCCAGCCAATATTACAAAGAGAATATTTTGTTTTCATTAAAATATGTGAAACAAGTGAAATCTACGCTTCCAATAACATTAAGATACCAAAAACATACTAATGAATTCGTAACCTAACTTAAGTGTGGAACGCTGTGAATAAGATTGCCTGAATATACGAGTATATAGTATGAGTGGGCCATATAATCGTAGCTCGTGTGTCGAAAGTAGACGAGTATATAGTATGAGTGGGCCATATAATCGTAGCTCGTGTGTCGAAAGTAGACGAGTATATAGTATGAGTGGGCCATATAATCGTAGCTCGTGTGTCGAAAGTAGACGAGTATATAGTATGAGTGGGCCATATAATCGTAGCTCGTGTGTCGAAAGTAGACGAGTATATAGTATGAGTGAGCCATATAATCGTAGCTCGTGTGTCGAAAGTAGACGAAATGGCCCCGATTGTGAATAACAGAGATTACATATTTGTAGATCCTCCTTTAGGAGACTTTGCTCCGTAAATCGAGTTAATTAACTTGATATTTTATTATACTTAATTATATTGTTATTAAATACAAACAAACCATCATGGCATTTCCCTATTGAGGTAGGCAAAGAGAACAGGGTGCCATTTTTTTCTATATCAACGCACATACACACTTATTTTGCTTATTCTACATCCATACCCCTTCTCGTACATATCCTACGATTTCTCTGTAATTTTTATGTTTCGTTCTTTCAAAATATAATTCACTTGATTCATCTATACTTTCCTTAATCTTCCTCTACCACGCTTTCTACTCCATTTTATATTGTATTATACATTTGATTTTTCAGTCTTTCTTCATTCATTCGTTCTACTTGTCCAAACCATCTCAAACTGCTCTTTTTCATCTTACTCGACACATCAGCCTTAACTTCATATTCAACCCTAATCACTCAATTCTATATTATGTTATAAATCTTCATCCTATGAATTTATCTCAATGTACGAATATCTACATAATATAATATAGTCCGCTACTTTCAGTCTTATTCTACGTCTTTAATTTACTACCATACATGCAACTACATTTTGGGCTCCTCGTCAGCTCAAATATAAAAACAATATAGAACAAACACAAACAAAAATCCTCAGATATCTATGGTACAGAACAAAGGGTGATTATCCAAAATATGCTCACCATGTCGAACTTCTCACGGTGTGTAACTATAGAAGCCTTAAAACAAGAAGGCAAGAATCCATTGCGATATTCCTACTAAAGGTTTTTCAAGTTTCTATAACTGTCCCGCGATTCTAGAAGCACTAACTCTAATTAGAACCAGATTAGAATATGCATCTACAGTTTGGGCTCCTCATCAGCTCAAATATAAAAACAATATAGAACAAATACAAACAAAAATCCTCAGATATCTATGGTACAGAACAAAGGGTGATTATCCAAAATATGCTCACCATGCCGAACTTCTCACGGTGTGTAACTATAGAAGCGTTAAAACAAGAAGGCAAGAATCCATTGCGATATTCCTACTAAAGGTTTTTCAAGTTTCTATAACTGTCCCGCGATTCTAGAAGCACTAACTCTAATTAGAACCAGATTAGAATATGCATCTACAGTTTGGGCTCCTCATCAGCTCAAATATAAAAACAATATAGAACAAATACAAACAAAAATCCTCAGATACGTATGGTACAGAACAAAGGGTGATTATCCAAAATATGCTCACCATGTCGAACTTCTCACGGTGTGCAACTATAGAAGCCTTAAAACAAGAAGGCAAGAATCCATTGCGATATTCCTACTAAAGGTTTTTCAAGTTTCTATAACTGTCCCGCGATTCTAGAAGCACTAACTCTAATTAGAACCAGATTAGAATATGCATCTACAGTTTGGACTCCTCATCAGCTCAAATATAAAAACAATATCGAAAAATACAAAAAAAATCCTCTTATATCTATGGTATAGAACAAAGGGTGATTACCCAAAATATGCTCACCATGTCGAACTTCTCACGGTGTGTAACTATATAGTAGAAGCCTTAAAACAAGAAGGCAAGAATCCATTGCGATATTCCTACTTAAGATTTTTCAAGTTTCTATATAGTAACTGTTCCGCGATTCTAGAAGCCCTTAGTTTATATATTATGTACCTAATAAATATAGCCGTGCAAGGAATCACCCTCTGTTCTACATACCAACTTACAGGACGAATATCATGGCTCAACACTCAGTCACGCGTGGTATAGAGATATTGAACCAACTGAATGACACTGTGGATATATTCTCGTCACTATTTAGCAGTTTGAGAAGAATCCTGGTTGATATTCTTCTTAACGAATAAGCTAACTCTATGAGTAGACCCTCTTTGCGTAACAGGAGAAATACGTGCAAAGTGGATAAAAAAAATTGAAAAAAGTACTAAAGTACTGCTATGGGCTATCATCTTAGCAAATTTTGTTTCAGTGCTCCATTGACTTTGTTTCCTATCGCTACACACTGCTCAATATCCCTCTTACTTCCATAATCTAAGAAAATACTACCCAAATGATATAATTATTCAACTTACTCCAATTCTTCATTATTCATCTATATATGGCACTTAATTTTCCTTTCACACTTTTCTATCACAATTACTTTAAATTTCGCAGCACTTATTCTCACATCTTTCTTATCTTGTTTCTCATACAATTTACTTATCAAATTCTGTAATTCGTCGATATTCTTCGCTTACACAAGTTTGTACTCAGCATAAAGCGTTTTGGATTTGTATGCCTTCGTATGTAGTTCATTCACACATGAATCGATATAAAAATTAAACGATCAGGGGGACATAAGGCATCCTTGTTTTATCCCTTTTGAAATATTTATCTACTAAGTCAAGACATCGTTCACACCAATGCATGGTCATCTTTCGGCGTATAATGACACAATATCACGTATTTAACATTTAACACCATTTAACACCATATTTATGAAATATTTTTTATTATTTTATTACATTTAACACCATATTTATGAAATATTTTTCATAAATTACATATTATCCCCGAAAATGAAAAAAAATTATTTCAGAGCGCCCTTGAGCGCGCTGTATAATTTTTCCTTCTATTATTATTATTTTTATATAAATTACGAACGACGGTTGAAATAGCACATTTATTTTTTATTTATTTAAAACTTCATTTTAAAAACAATCTGGCGGGATTATTGCTTGGCGGCAATCTCTTCCAAACAACCAGAGAAAAGTAAATAAGGCAAGTTACATGGTCCCAATAAATATACAAATGTTTATTCATCTTTATGAAATTTATGAACATGTAAGAACATATTAAAGTTAATGTGAGATATCATCAATCAAAGGAAAAGAAAGGGATGGCGGAGAGGAAAGAAAATATCAAGAATGACATACTTTATATTACTGACTAGAAATTATGAGTTTTTTCCAGGGCTGTGGAGTCGGAGTCGGAGTCGTGGAGTCGGAACATTTCAGGCGGAGTTGGAGTCGGAGTTGGAGTCGGAAAAAATCGACCGACTCCGACTCCGTTTAATTATTTTAACATTTTCTTTAACTCATCCAATGCTGAGAACACGCCTGGCGTGTCCATGTGAACAACTGCTTCATGCTCAAAACACGCGTGGCGTGTCCATGCCTAAATATTGTTAGTGTATTATATCAGCAAACGATATTCGTTCATTACTTCGGAAGATGCCGCCGCATTCGGGCGTTCTCAAAAATCTTGTGTTCTATTCAATATTAAAGAAAAAAAAAATAATAAACAATATAAATAAGATTTAGTTAACGTATGAAAACAAATGAAGCAACCTTTTTATTTTAAAGTGTTTTTTTATTTTTTTTAATACGTACCTGTGTTGTTTTTCTAATTATTTTAAAAGTTTTATTTAATTCTTTTTTTAAATATTAATATATATTTTTAATATTATTTTAGTGTGAAGATATTGCTTAATGCGTATTGTTTATATATTTTTTTATTAAATTGTTTCATTTGTGTACGATTATAATTAATTCTTTATTTATACCTGTATCCATTATTAATAAGTCAATATAAATACATTAGGTAAACGCAGTAAATTATAAAATAAAATAAAAATTGAAGTCAGAGTCAAGAGTTGGAGTCGGAGTCGGTAAATTTTCATCCGACTCCACAGCCCTGGTTTTTTCAGTCGCTTCTTAAAGCATGCCAAGGACGGAGCGATTCTAACATTGGTTTGTAATCGGTTCCAGAGTCTCACTGCATTGAGTCATGGACGACGTAAAAAAGAAGAGCGGTGAACTGGGAAGCACATAATATATGATTAAGAATAAGTTGTCAAGATGCAACATGCATTATTAAAGAAATTCTACAACTGCTAAAAAATATGGCAATGCAAAATATTAATGTGCCAATTCTTGATAAACTGGCGCCAGTTAATATTATGATAACAAGATAAGATATTGAAGAAAAAAAAATGTCAATGTTTTTTTAATTTATTAATAAATTGTCTACCAATTACAAATTGTGCCATGCAAACATGTAAAAGTAACTAAATTGCTGATAAAAATGTAAAGGTAGGTTTAACGGAGTATTAGTGTATTATTTTTATAGTCAAGTAATGAGTTTTTATTCTTCGAAAGAGGCTAATAAATGAGTGCACTATGAATACATTGGCTGACAATAAATGACAGAACCCAGAATGAAGTGATTATGCATGAATGTGACCTTAAAGGTGATGTGTTGAGCAGCGGCGGCCGGTCTAGAGGTGCGCTGAACCGGAGAAATAATTCGCAATTATTAAATTATATATTCGCAAACATCACTTCCAAAAATGTCGTCGTGATGGTGATAGTCCTGCTCTTTCATATATTTTCTAGCTTTGACATTGCATTTTAGTTCTTTTTTCACCTCAGCCTCGCATCTTCCATTGTTGATAATACTAAAGCCTAAGTAAGTCACGTCACTAATCCGCCACAATAGTGTCATGTTACTATAATCACCCACATCGAAATTGTATAATGATCCCGGTTTGTTATGAGAACTGTACTTAGTTATGACAGCTGTACTTAGTTATGAGAGCTGTACTTACTTAGCTGTACTGTGTCATGTTACTATAGATCACCCACATCGAAATTGTGTAATGATCCCGGTTTGTTATGATAGCTGTACTTAGTTATGACAGCTGTACTTAGTTATGAGAGCTGTACTTACTTAGCTGTACTGTGTCATCTTACTATAGATCACCCACATTTAAATTGTGTAATCATCCCGGTTTGTTATGACAGCTGTACTTAGTTATGACAGATGTACCTAGTTATGAGAGCTGTACATACTTAGCTGTACTGTGTCATGTTACTATAGATCACCCACATCGAAATTGTGTAATGATCCCGGTTTATTATGAGAGCTGTACTTAGTTATGACAGCTGTACTTAGTTATGAGAGCTGTACTTAGATGCACTGTGTCATGTTATTATAGATCACCCTCATCGAAATTTTGTAATGATCCCTGTTGTTATGAGAGCTGCACTTAGTTATGCTGGAAAATATACAAGAGTATGAAAGATCATGTATTTTCCAGCATTGACATCGCACATTTCGCCATTCCAGTTCCGCCATTTACCCCCGCAAAATTACAATAACATTTTATGTTACTTTATTTGTAGAAATATTGCACTTTTGACTACATATTTATCTTATTTTCTTTTCTTACGAATATAAATTAGATATTTTTCTTCATATTCATTTAATACTCTCACGCATATGTTAATGCAGCAATAAAAATCGAGTCGAGTTGTTCTCGGAATATAACTTCACGGTGATTTCGGAAAATATTATGGACTAAAATATCTCGTATTGAGAGGCAATGTCAGCTTCATTATATGGGTGGTCACGACTGCCATATTGTTTTCTAAATTGAAATATTTTATGTTGCCATTTTCAATAAATCAGAAATTGAACACACTATTCCGATACAAGAACGACACGGTTTTATTTAAATATATTCATTTTCTAAATGGTGTTAAGTTTAAAAATTACATTTATTTATAATCTTGAATGGTTATCAAATGAGTGTTTACAATAAATGAATGAATAGTGACAGACTAGAACAAGTAGAGATTTTTTTCTATCTGGGAAGTATTTTTTCGAATGAAGTTAAGACAGGTAAAAATATTGAAAGGCGCGTTGACACAGGGAATAAGGTCAACGGTACATTTCATATTTACATACCTACCATGACGCTAATTCCCTTTCAGAGAAAGCAGAGAAGACAGAGTGCCAAACATTTATATCTCGACATACATCGTTCACCTCTTCTACATTCATATTAATTTAACACTTTTATTGCAAATACAATCTGGCGGGCTTATTGCCAGGCGGCAATATCTTCCAACCAACCATACAAAAGTAAATGAAGCAAGTTACGTGGTCGCATACATCATTCAAATTACTATCCATCTCCACGAAATCCATAAACATATACTTGAGCACATGCCCACGAACCCCACAAAGACGGACAATCACCCGAACATTATTTTCATATAAAGTGAGATATCATCAATCAAAAGGAAAGGAAGGGATGGTGGAGAGGAAAGGAAAAGAAAAATCAGGAATGAAACACGTTATTTTACTGACTAGAAATTAAGAGGTTTTTCAGTCGCTTCTTAAAGCATGCCAAGGACGGAGCGAGTCTTATATTGGTTTGTAACTGATTCCAGAGTCTCACTACATGGACAGTTAAGGACGAAGTAAAGAAAAAGGAGCGGAGAACTGGAAAGGCCAATAAACAATCTCTGTTTGAGCGTAGCGCTAATCCATAATTGGAACGATTCATACATATTCTAATACAACTCATACAATTTATCTGTCTTTATACGTTTCCTTCTTTCAAAATATCCTTTTCACTTTTGCAATATATCTTTGTTTTGCAACGCCTTTATTCATTCGTTTTACATGCCATAACCATTTCAGAATGCTCTTTTTATCTAACTAAACACATAATTTCGTCGCGTGTTATGATGAAAGGAATCATGAAATTGTTGAGGCATGTCGAAGGAATGAATTATGAAAGACTTATAAATCAAATTTATATATCTGGAATGAATGGCGGACGAGAAAAATTTAAGCCAAGGAAGAAGCAAAAAATATATACAATATATTGTTTAAGTATAGTTAAGGCGTTTATAATTGTGGAGGTTGTAATTTGTTTTATCAAACACTGTTTATTCCACTTTTTGTAACGGTATAACCCTACCGGTTTCAATGCTTTTACCTCATCATCAGGGAAGCACAAACAAGATGTCAAAATATACAATGTGTTAGTTGGAGAAATTTCGAAATTTCGGAAAGAATCATGAAAAACAGATAAGCATGTATGACGATGATTATTCTGTTAGTATTGTAGCGATCCTTACTCCCTGTGATCACAGCGCGAGCCGCTTGTTATTGTTTAGCGAGAACGAGACAGCGACATCTTATCTTCTGCACCTTTCTACACACACTTCTGCACCTTTCTACACGACGGTTGTTCCATTTCGGGACAACCGTCCCTAAAGTATGGATAAAAAGGTGTCGAGATCTATCCTTTGTGCATACCCCAGAAGAGATATGATGTGATGGTGTGTACGAATATGTATATATATTCCTGCATGTGAGCTCATTAATTAATTAATATTATACTTCTTAACATATTTGAACTGGTGATACGAAAATACATAAGAGAATTGGGCACTTGTTAAACCATACATCGCAAAAAAAAATTACAATATTTCTCTCTAAAACCATAAGCTACGATTTCAGTCCATAAATTTGTAAATCTTTTTTTAATCAAAGAAATATTCGTACGCAATTAGTATTCATTAGGTTTCGACTACTTAAGCACATTAAAAACACGATAAGAAATAAAACACACTCCAGCGTATTTCGAAATGGGTCATTAAAAAACTTGGGATTAATAAAGCAGCCATACTCAGTGGTGACATCGATGACTCTTCCACTTAGTGTTGAGCAACAGTTGAGATTGTCATTGTATAGTCATGGAAAAGGAACTTTGACATGGATAAAAGAGTATCTTGATTGTCTCTTATGAATCTACGAGTATTTATACCAAATATTAAGCCACACCGAATAAATTATGTAGAAGTCCGTGCAATTAAAAGCATACATAGTGACAATATAAGAAAGAATTCGAAACAAAGTGATAAGAGATGATTATGAGTTTAAGGCTAATGTGTTGAATAATATGAAGAAGAGCACTCTAAGAGGGTTAAGCTTTTCCCCTTCAGGTAGGGGTAATAAATATTTTTTTTCGATTAGTTTTCACGAGTATCATTATTTCTCATTATTTTTAATAATAATTACTTCATAAAATTTCTACTTAATTAATTTGAAAATCGAACACTTTGATGAATTGATACCCTTTCTTTGTTTACTCAATGACAGATGTTTCGCTAAACAAAAGCCTTGTCAAGTTTTTCAACTTTAAAGAACGTCATGAAAAACTATTACTTGTATTACTTCCGTTGTATACAGTACAACCTAGCGGACTAATTGTTATATTATAATATCTACCAACCGACTATTTAATATACCTAAGGGAAAACCAGACTGGAACATACGAGTATTTTAAGAAAGCAGGATCAAGCGTCTTTCAATCTTCTTCTCCCTGGCTCCATCCCAACTCATTGTCTGCGAAGACTGTTGGGGTCAGCTCTCCTCGTCCTCAGGTTGTATGCTCTTCTGTCCCGGACTACGTCCCCCAGGCCGTGCCTCTGCATCAGGTTATCTTTTTGCACCACCCATGAATTCTTTGGTCTTCCTCTGGTTGTTATTCGAGGAAGATCCATGGAGATTGCCTGGTTCAAGCGTCTTTCAATGATGATAATAATAAAGAATAATCTATACGAGTACACCGCCATTTAATAATCAAACTCTCCTCATGGGCACTCCAACTCGTGATTTGTACCCTCTATTATCGACAGATTAAAAATATTAGAAAATAAAAAAACATGTAAACTGAGTGAAAAGTTAGAAGGTAGTGGCTTCGGCTGTTACATTAGGTACTTCCCCCCATCCGCACATGTTTTGAAAAACATATTTGGTAAGAAAATTTACCGCAGGAATACGAACTATGTTACAAAGAAATCTTTGTAGATCTTTTGATATGTGATAGTAACACATTCAACTTTAGGTGTAGTGTAGCTCCAACTTGGGAGTCATTATTTTTTTTAATAATTTTATTGAACTGTTCGTTATTAGTATTACTACTAACGAATTTCACTAATTTATAAAGTTCATCAAAGCCTTAAAAATAGGCATTTTTTTAACTTAGCGTGCAGTGATAATTCACAATGATTTCATTCGGTTGCTCTGAGTACAAAGGAAATATATTGAAGACTAACCAAACTATGCCAAGAACATTATGGGACTTTATAGTATGCAGATCTGAATTCTCAATACTACTTCTTAAGTTGCGTTTTCACTTACGCAAAATATTCACAAACAAGTAGATGAAATAAATGATCACATAATTATGTGATTATTTATTTCATTTCGTAGATGAAATAAATCATCACATGAATCGTATTTTTTCATTGTTTAGTAATTTACTTTATATTAACACGTACATACATAACAAATAATATTATGATCGTTTCTTCATCGTCCCTTTCTTCTATTAAAAGTATTAACTATTAATATATTTTATTTATTAACCCTTCATTACATTTATTTAGAGGGTGTATTGTCAGGTGGCAATCTCTTCCAACCAACCAGACAAAGTAAATAAAGCAAGTCAAAAGGCTGCAAAAACATTCAAATGACTACGCATCCCCACAAAAATCATGAACATAGGAATCAGTTACAAACCAATATAAAACTCGCTCCGTCCTTAGCATGCTTTAAGAAGCGGATGAAAAAACTCTTAATTTCTAGTCAGTAAAATAACGTGTTTCATTCCTGATTTTTCTTTTCCTTTCCTCTCCACCATCCCTTCCTTTCCTTTTGATTGATGATATCTCACTTTATATAAAAAAGAATGTTCGGGTGTTTGTCCGTCTTTGTGGGGTTCGTGGGCATGTGCTCACGTATATGTTTATGGATTTCGTCGAGATGGATAGTCATTTAAATGATTTATGCGACTACGTAACTTGCTTCATTTACTTTTGTGTGGTTGGTTGGAAGAGATTGCCGCCTGGCAATAAGCCCGCCAGATTGTATTTGCAATAAAAGTGTTAAATAACAAAACCTTATTATGGATCAATTTTTTTCATAAAGACAATTAATGTAACAAAACCTTATTATAGATCATTCTTTCATAAAGTAAATTAATGTAACAAAACCTTATTATAGATCATTCTTTTATGAAGTAAATTAATGTAACAAAACCTTATTATAGATATTTTTCTTTCGTAAAGTAAATTAATGTAACAAAACCTTATTATAGATCAGTTTCTTTCAAAAAGACAATTAATATAACAAAACCTTATTATAGATCACTTTATTTCATAAAGTAAAATAATGTAACAAAACCTTATTATAGATCACTTTCTTTCATAAAGTAAAATAATGTAACAAAACCTTTTATAGATTACTTTCTTTCATAAAGACAATTTATGTAACAAAACCTTATTATAGATCACTTTCTTTAATAAAGTAAAATAATGTAACAAACCCTTATTATATTCGTAGATCACTTTCTTTCATAAAGTAAAATAATGTAACAAAACCTTATTATACATCCCTTTCTTTCATAAAGTAAAATAATGTAACAAAACCTTATTATAGATCACTTTCTTTCATAAAGTAAAATAATGTAACAAAACCTTCTATAGATCACTTTCTTTCATAAAGACAATTTATGTAACAAAGCCTTATTATAGATCACTTTCTTTCATAAAGTTAATTAATGTAAATAAAATAATAAAAATATTGTAATTTATTTTTAACAAACACTGTTTATTCCACTTTTTTATGACGGTATAACCCTACCGGTTTCAAGGCTTTCACCTCATCTTCAGGGGAGCGCAAACTAGTCTAGTTTGCGCTCCCCTGAAGATGAGGTGAAAGCCTTGAAACCGGTAGGGTTATACCGTCATTAAAAATTGGAATAAACAGTGTTTGTTAAAAATAAATTACAATGTCTTTAAACCTCCACAACGTTAATGCCTTAACTATAAACAACATATAATAAAAATAGTTACAATAAATAAATAAATCTTGGGCAGGTCGATCTTGATATGTATTTTGTCTTTCCTAGAATTGAATACCACCGAGTTCATTTTTGAATAGTGTTGTGCCTGTCAATGAGGACGAAGCTTTATTATTTCCTTACGTCAAATCCTCGCATCTCCATCCACCAGCGACAGGCTGTAATTAATGTGGGATCACATCACGCCTTGTGGACTCAATAAGATCACATCTTGTTTCAGTCTTTCGTCGAGTATGTAACGAGACGTTACTTTACAGAACTAAATATGGTTCCTTGAAACAAACCATACATGGTACCAAAGAACAAAAAAAAAAGTATAAAGAATTCAAAACAGTTTCAAACATTTTTTGTTAATTGTGCGATTTTTTTTTAAATTAATTCAATTTATAAATAAAATATAAAATAAATTAATCGATATTAGATTTATTGAATTAATTTTTGAGTTAGCTAGTTCGGAATAGTTCTAAAAATGAGTCGCATATGACTTCGAACTAGTTTGGTTCAAATATACACAAATCGTTTAATATAAAAAACAGCAGTCTGTCGATTTCGCGTGAATTGGAAGTTAAAACCGAGGAAATGCTCCTATTGTAAAACAACACATTTTTTAATGTTTACATGGTAACAAAAACAATTATATAAGGGTTATTGTTGTTTTTGTTACAATTTAAACATTTAAAAATGTGTTGTTTTACAATAGAAACATTTCCTCGGTTATAACTCAATTCACGTAAAATCGACAGATTGTTGTTTTTTATACTAAACGAGTCAAATATTTCCAGATGGATTAAACATTTAAATAATTCATATAAATATCTTATATTTTTTTTTTAACTTTTAAATAGTTTAATTAATAAATGTATCAAATTTTTGCAATTAAGTTAGATGGCATTTTAAAAAAAAATTAAATGATTCATAATTTTAACAAAAAAATAAATGTGTTATTGATTGTAACGTATAAAAAATAAAAGATATATGTCGAGTGAAACTTTATTTTTATTAGTAAAGTGAATAAATGTCCTATATTTTTTTTAAAACTAATTGGCTTAAAAAAATGTTGGTGAATACCATATATCAAGTTTTGTTATTTTCTTTAAATTTTTAGACGCACAAAAAGTAATACAAAACACTGGTGTTAATAAAATTTAAGTTTGGTTTTCCTCGTGTATTTTGTTAAAGTGTTTTCTGTGAAAAACTTTTCTTAATGATATCGCGAATCATTAACATTATACCAAAAATCAATAGTGAATGCTAAAAGGATCTTAACAGTTGACACTTCGAGGAAGCAATGTGAATTGATTGCAGGAACACATCCTTAATTTATAAATAAACATCCATTAAACTCAAGAAACTCTAAAATATCACAAAGTGAGAAATTATGTGGTTACTCAAGAGAGTTGAAACTTGTCATGAAAATATCAGTGAGGTAAGGAAACTTGTCCTAATACTGGTTGTGTAAGTTCCGTCTTCAGATGACAGTGTTTTACAATACGTTTGAACAAATATATAGTTCCTAGTATTTATTCACTTGAAACATTTCAAGATATTGTTGACTGGCGTACTCAGGTCACAATATTTTATTAAATTCCAAGAATCATCTTTTCCTATAATGTAAAGATACATTAGGATATCATCATTATTGAGGGTTAAAACTTCGTGCATTTGTTAACAATTCTTCTACTTTTGTTATTTTGTTCTGTGTCAAGTTCAACCAGTTTGACATCATACAAATCCTGAATAATTCGACCGGAACTTTTGGGGTTAAAAATTTCAAAACCAAAAGATAAAATATACTTAAAAAGTTAAGATAAATTACATAGTTTGAAGAGTAAATTGTATAGGAAATTTGAGGACAGTTTGAAAGAAAGTCATAGAATAGAAGAAAAAAAAACACAAGCCATGGAAATAAAATACATAATCAAAACTTATAATGCACAACTTCTGATAAATTAGGTGAGAGAGAGAGAGAGAATAAAAAGGATAATAACAGTTAGGTAGTTTTCTTTATATTAATTCAATAAATGCAAATGGGTGCGATAAATTCAGGCAGTGGATCGGAGCGTGGTTGATATTGCGACAGGAGTTTGAGTACTTGAACTTACAGGAGGTATAAATTGTAGTTAAAAAATTGAACTCTTAAATATGACGTGTTTTTTTTAATGATTAACATATATGCAGGACATTTGTAACATGAACTTTTGATTTGACTGAAATGATGCAATATGGTATACCAAGGGTTGACTCACGCGGTAGTTACATATAATTGAATATCACAACTTATTAAATTAAGTTGAGTTTGTGACAGAATTATTAAATAATCAATAATCGGTAGAAAGCATCAACTTATTTTTCAATGTTTACAGTAAGTTACAGGCAAAAACTTAGTTTACTGGGGGCACGACAAATGAAAGATAACAACCCCAGATCCATATAAATTGAGGGATCATTTTAAATTAATTGTTTTAAGTTTGTTCTTTGTCTTGCTTCTTTTTTTAAATATTGTATTCATTCAATTACTTGTCATATGTTATATTCGAATACTCACATTCGACTCAAGGTTTAGTGCAGTGTATAGTGCAGTACAGCACATACCATCACGCCGTTCTCTATCGGTGTAGGCAGAGAGACAGAGCGCAATACTTTCTTATTTCGACACACATCCTTATCCTCTTCTACATCCATAAACCTTTTCATACAACTTCAACGATTTCTCTGCATTTCTATATTTCCTTCCAGAATATCATCCACTTGATCTAACCCCCCTTTACTTGACCTCCCTCTCACACGTCTTTTATTAACATTTGTACCATATATCTGTTTTGTTTGCCTTTGTTTATTAATTCATTCCACATGTCCAAACCATCTCAGCATGCAATTATTCATCTAACTTAACACATCAGCCTTAAGTTCACAAACATCACTAATCACTGTTTGCGCTCCCCTGAAGATGAGGTGAAAGCCTTGAAACCGGTAGGGTTATACCGACATAAAAAAGTAGAATAAACAGTGTTTGATAAAAATAAATTACAATGTCTTTAATCCTCCAAACAGAACATAAACAACATCCCTAAACACTTTTTTCCGTACTATATCACTCCATGTCTTATTTTCAATGCACGCATTTCTACAGGATTTATTCGGTTCCTACCATTCACTCCATCTCTTATTTTCAATGCACGCATTTCTACAGGATTTATTCGGTTCCTACCATTCACTCCATCTCTTATTTTCAATGCACGCATTTCTACAGGATTTATTCGGTTCCTACCATTCCCTCCATCTCTTATTTTCAATGCACGCATTTCTACAGGATTTATTCGGTTCCTACCATTCACTCCATCTCTTATTTTCAATGCACGCATTTCTACAGGATTTATTCGGTTCCTACCCTTCTCTCCATCTCTTATTTTCAATGCACGCATTTCTACAGGATTTATTCGGTTCCTACCATTCACTCCATCTCTTATTTTCAATGCACGCATTTCTACAGGATTTATTCGGTTCCACGTACACTTTTCACTTACATACATAAAAGTTGTATAATAATTAATTGTAAACCTACGAATTATTAGTGTTTTCAAATACTCAAATTGAAAATTGATGACAGTGTTTGTAACCTACTATTGTATTAAACCTTGAAGCGATAAAATATTCAGTATACTTTAACTGAATCCTCCAGATCGTAACTAGCGAGGTAAACTGGCGCTTTCCAAGAATTCGGAAAATAACTACAGTATTAACCACGTTAAGTTGTTTGTTCACTGCAGTTGAGAAAACGTTTTACGACTTGAGAAATCTCTCTGACCGCTCTTCGTGTTTGAAGATTGGTCTTGAACCTTCGGAATTCTCTATTTCGGCCAACGATTGATTGCTTTAACTTTTAAGATGTTGACAAATCCTTTTTCAATTATCTTGAGGTAATTAATAAAAATATTAGTATTCTTAAATCTCAAAAAATATTGAAAACACCTTACATACACTTATAAATATTTGATGTTTTATTTAAATAAAATAAATATTTGAACATAACACACATACACAATATACGAGGCATATCCAGAAAGTAAGTGTACTGAATTTTTATAGGTTACAATTTATTTCACGAAACGTGTTGTCGCGTCGACACTTCTCAACGTACTGACCTCAAACCGGTCTCGTTGCAGAGGGGAAGGGTCAGGCTACACGGAAGTATAGTTAACATGTCGAAAATAAAATCCATCCGGTCGTGAGAGCCTCAGTACACTTACATTCTGGATACGCCTAGTAGTACACCTAAAGCCGAAAATGTAATTATCACATATCGGTAGATCTACAAAAGTTCACAAAAGTTTATAGTTCGTCCATTTGATGAGTTTCTTCCTATCTACCCTTTACATTCAACTTAATGTTTTGTTTTTACTATTTTAAATTTTCATTAAAACTGACTTCGAACTCAAATAAGAGCGGTTTTGAGAAGGATCTCTTTTATAAATGGCACTATATAAATTGTTTTATTATTATTAATACACATGACAAGAAATATACATAATTTGCGAAAAAACAACAGGTAATTTAATTTAGACATACATTATTTTAATGGATCAGGGGTTGTCGCATTTAATTTGTCGTATACCCAGTAAACTAGGCTTTTGCCTGTATCTCACTGAGGATATTTAGCATGAAAAAATAAACCGATACTTCTTTCCGATTTTTGATTACACAAAAACAAAACCCCGTTGCACGTTCTCATCAACCTGACAAACAGTGACACTCAATTACAACTGGAAACATCATGCGGAATCTAACTCTTCGCACATCATCACTCCAGAAAGACCAAACCTGTTCATCACATAATATATTATTATATATGAATGAATTGTAGACTTGGAAAATGAATAAAAACGTCTTCCTGTGATGTTTTTCAGCTCACACACTTGAACATGTAGAACAAGAAGATAAAAAAAAACAGAAAATTAATAGATGAAAAAAAAATACATTCAAGAGAGAAGACATTAAATGGTCCGGGCTCATCCCACAAACATTCCCCCGGACGAGATGCACCCCACCAATGTAGGGCGAGCCCGACCGCAAGGGCATCGTGATGGCATCTCTTTTATAATGTATTTTCTTCGTCATTATTTTGAGATATGCGAGTACATTCAATTTCAGAATATGTTTATAACATCTTCTTCTTCATCTTATTTTAGGCCGGTTGGCCTGTAATGGTCCTGCATCATTATTTGCCTCTTGCAACGTCGACTGCCAGCTGTCTTTCCATCTTTTAAGAGGTCGTCCTGGAGGTCTGCTTGCTTGGGGGATACTGTCCCAGGCAATTCTTACGGCTCTTGGTTCCGCCATTCTGGATACGTGTTCGTTCCAGAACCTTCTTCTCTGTCGTCCCCATCTGACAATATCGTCAACTTTGCACGTTTTCGACTTCCATTGCGTTCGTCATCCTCGACCGACTCACGACCACTTCTGAAGCGTTCGTACCACCGAAAAACACTTCTCCAAAATTTCCAAGGTCTGCGGACCGTTAAATCTGTTTTTCACACAAAGTTTAATGCAAACTCGTTGATGCACAGTTGATGCCATTTTCAAACTTGTAAAAAAATCGAAAACACGCACAAAGGTAGATGTACTCAGTACAGCGTAACTTTTACAAATGTCAAGCTATGACGCTGGAATTTGGAGGGAAGTGTCAATGATAGATGTGGTAACCTATAGATAGATGTGGTTTTAGGACCAGCCACACGGTGGCTGGTCCTAAAACTTTTTGATCAAGGTAGTAGTTCTATAAAATGGAAAATAAATTATCAAGAAGATCTTTATCTGTTTATTTACAAAACCTTAGAGCAAATTTGGATTAAAATCTATTTCAATGAATACTTCATTAACAAGATATTATATCTTTTTTCTTATCTTTCATATGTACAAGTTTTAATTTCCGTTGACTTCTATATTTAGTACAAACTATTCAGAAAACGATAAAATATATTTATAATTAGAAGTATACATTAAACGATTTAATCGACAGTTTGAAAATACCGCTGACGAATTGGGTTTAACAGTAACGTTGTATTATTATTAATTATTTTAAACCTTCGTTGTATACAGTACAACCAACGTCCTCCCTAATTTTTTCATTGTGTGTGCGGTTCATCAACTTATATATTTTCCCTGGCTCCATCCCAACTCACTGTCTGCGAAGACTGTTGGGGTCAGCTCTCCTCGTCCTCAGGTTGTATGCTCTTCTGTCCCGGACTACGTCCCCCAGGCCGTGCCTCTGCATCTGGTTATCTTTTAGCACCACCCATGAATTCTTTGGTCTTCCTCTGGTTGTTATTCGAGAAAGATCCATTGATTCTGGTTGTTATTCGAGAAAGATACATCCACGGAGATTGCCTGGTTCACAATGTGATCGGGTGCTCTGCGCCCAGCGTGCCCATGCTCACTCGCATCTCCTCCATTTTGCTGTTGATGTCTGTAACACCGAGGCTTCCACGAATGCGTGAGCTTTTTATTTTATCTCTTAGGGACACACCAGCTGACCATCTTAGCATGCGCATTTCAGCAGTTTCTAGTTGCCTAGAGTAAGAGTTATACATACTTATTCTATTTGTTACATCTGCTGCACATCCTCCATCGCTATGGATGAGTGACCCAAGATACTTAAAGGAGTCACAATTTGATAATGTTTCTCCATCCGTTTGCATTACGGGAGTGACAGCATTTGTGTTCTCGAATGGTAGGTACAGATACTCTGTTTTCTTTCTGCCCATTCTCAATCCATTGCCCTCCAAGATTCTTCTCCCCCTTTCCAGACTATTTTGCAGGTCTTCTTGTTTTTCACTTATTAATACGATATCGTCTGCAAATAGTAGGATCCCATCAAGTTATATGTGCAAGAAAAAAAGAGGGAAGTGCGCAAATATGCATAGATAAAACTAAGTAGTCAACATGATGTACCACGATATCATAAATAACATTTTTCAAATATCTAGGTTATATATAAAGGTTTGTTAAAAATAAATAAAACTTCTTGTTTCTTTCAAACTTTCTTTTTCTGAATTAATAAACAGATATTTGCTATAAACAAAAAATCCACTTCTGTATTTTTAAATGAATAATAAATAAATAAACTAAATAATCTGAATATGTAATAAATAAAAAATCATGGTCACCCTTTTACACTATTCTTTCCTTACGGCGCGTGGACTCTATATGGTGTTTCCATGTTCCGCACACATCTCAAAGAAAGGAACCTGACAACCCATCATAAAATATCAAATAAAATATATAATTGCGCAAAACAAAATATGGTTACAAGTTCCTTTCTTTGAGATGTGTGCGGAAGATGGAAACATGTGTGCGGAAATTTTTTAACAGATGTGCGGCCGCACATGCGCACACCTTAGATGGAACGTTGAGTACAACCTAGTGGACTAATTGCCATGTGAATATCTCTTCTTACTAACCAGAAATATTATAGATATTATTAAGGCACTATGTGAAATATTAAGGCATTGTGTGAGAAATAAAAATATACTTACGTAATTGATTATAATCTCTGAAACTGTATTATTTAACTTTGAAGCATTTGTTGTATTTCCTGTTGACGAACTCGGTCTGCTTTGTAATGTTTTTTTTTATCTAAATAAAAAATACTTTACAATTTAAGGTTAACATAACAATCAGGCAATGATTTAAGGTTAACATAACAATTAGGCAATGATGATTAATAAAACAAAGAAGAAAACCATCACATTTATTTTACCACAGAAATGAAAGGCTGTGTCTGACATTACAAGGCTTTAATTTCTATACATATATTATTTTTAATACAATCAAGACCTTAACAAACTGTGGACATCTTCACAATAACAAATTTAACTCATATACTGAAAATAACAAACAAAAAAGCAAATCATACGCTTAAAAATGTTTTTTTATTTAAAATGTTGTAAGGACTGCAAAATAAGTTGTAGGAAAGGAATGTGAAATTAAAACTCGTGTTGAGTAAAATGAAAAAAAAAACAATCTAAAATGGTTTGGACAATGGATTGGAACTATATAATGAAGAAAAACCAACAAAACAAACATATAGTGTAAATGTGAGTGAAAGGTATGATAGAAAAAGACCAAGAAAAGAATAGTTGGATGAAGTTATTGATATTTTGAATTAAGGAAAAGTAAGAAATCGTAGGAATAGTACGGATGTGGAAACAGTAAAATATGTGCGTCGAAATAGAAAAGTCTGGCACTCTGTCTTCTCTACCTACCCCAGCAGAAAATCGGAGTGATAGTATATATGTATAGTTTTTCATTCAATTGGTCTCACTTATCTACTTGATATGAATACTCTCTGTATCTCACATGAATTTCTGATGCCATGGAACCTTAAATTTTTTTAGTCTCTTAGATGTCGTATTTTTTCTAACAGTCCCTTTCGTCAATTATTTCCAGGCTACTTGAGTCAGGAAGCACTGTCTTGGACCGAATGGACTGCTCACTGAAGGTCTAGCCTGGAAGTTGATTTTTATTGCTCAGCGTGTGTGCGGCTCTCTGTAAATATAAAAGAAACACAGCTTCAATTTATCGAAATGAGTGTGATCTTATTTATTCGAAAATTAAATTTCATATTAAAATCCTTTTGTGTATGGGTTGAATATCAAATTCCCGTATTTAGTGAAATCAACATCAAAATCATATTATTAAATGGTTGTTTATCAAAATTCTACTGTGAATGGACTTCACGTAAAAATCAACTGTGTATTAACTGAATATTTAATTCCTATATTGGATTAACTGCGTATCAAAATCACATTACTAAATGGTCTACGTTTTAAAATCCTACTGTGGATGAGATTTATGTACACATTGTTTGATTTTGCGTGATGTACGAGTATATCATACATATGTAATTGAGGGTCACTGTTTGTCAGGTTGATAGGAATTGCAACGGGGTTTTATATAATCAAAAATCGGAAAGAAGTATCGATTTGTTTTTTCATACTATACTATATATCCTCAGTGAGATACAGGCAAAAAGCCTAGTTTACTGGGGACACGACAAATGAAAGGTAACAAACCAAGATCCATTAAAATTGTGTGTCCAAATTAAGTTACCTGTTGTTTTTTCGCCAATAACAGTGAAACCCCGTTTTTACGATTTTGCAGGGACTGATAAAAAAAACGTAATTAGAGGGAAAACGTAGATTCGGGGCTAGAAAAAAATAGATAAATTGAAAATTATTTTTTATTTAGATAATCACGCAAATCGGAAAACTTTTTTCAATCGATTCGCGATTTTTTACTATCGTAGCCAAAGTTGTAATGGGTATTTCCAAATCACGTTCGAGCGAAACACGTGAATCAACGTGTTTATTCCCTTTTTCGAGAATTTTACTTTTCTCTTGAATAGATAATGTTTTTCTTTGCTGACACATTATTTGAAGGGATTTGACGGAAAAATTAAAAGAAATGAAAAACATGTAAGTTGACCCACGAAATACACGACAATTGACAATTGAAATTGTACGAACATTACCGACACGTTTAAAACACAAGCACAGTTTGACCAAATAAACAGTCTGCCTGCCTCTGATTCGCTAAACTTCCCACCAATTGCATCGTATTCCACGACTCGTGTAACCTAGACCATGAGCGGTGCAGATGCACACGTGTTTATAAATAGAAACAACATATTTCTGCTTCCTAATATTCATTTCTACTATTTTAAATCGTCGTGCATTTAATTAAATATGTTTATAAATTGATTTGAATTTTAAATATTTCAAACGTAAATTGCTGGAAATAAAAACGTAAAAGCGGGTACTAAATGTACTAAAATAAAACGGGATTGTAAAAATTTTACGTGAATTCCGGGCACGTAAAAACGGGGTTTCACTGTATGTATATTTCTTGTCGTGTGTAAAATAAAAAAAATTTAATAATTGTACAAAGAAACTAAATATAGACATCGTTTTTATATGCACTATTGAAGAAGAAAAGGGAAATTGGAAAAAAGTGTGATTGAAAATTAAACAAAATGCGCTATCATTGGAGAATATTTTAAATAAATAAAAAATAGATTTTGCTAACTTTTTTCTCATATTGGTCCTTATACTCGTATATAAATACATACCATTGTATATGGTACAAACATACAATCACGCCGTACCAGGCTGGGTTTGTCAGAGAGGATTCAACACCACACTTTTATATCTCGATACACATATTTCACTTATTCCACATACACACACCTTCTCATACAGCTCCTACGATTCTCCGACTTTTTACATTTCCTTCATTCAAAATATAATTCACTTGATCCAACATACTTTTCAAGGTATTCCTCTACCATTTCTTCCACTCGCATTATTTTTTTATTAAAAGTAAATTTTATTTCGTTAGTCTTTCTTGATTCATTCGTTCTTGATCAAATCATCTCTGATCGCTCCTCTTTGTCTTACTCAACACGTCACCTTTAATTTTCCATTCATTTCTAATCATTTCACTCCGTATTCTGTCATAAATTGGTACATTCTTCTAAGTCCACGTTTCACTCACACTGGAGCGTAGTCTTTTTTGCTTATATGTCCATACGTTCTCAATACTCGTATCCAAGATCAGTAATTAAATACATAGTGTTAAGAACGCCACATCTAAGCCTACATATAACACACAATTCGTGTGATCAAGTGTTGAAATAAATTATTGACGGAGAATGGCATCTGTTTTCTATGGTATGGCCACATCGTGTTTGAAAAAATGTTAATGTTTTTGCTTGTTAATTTATGCAACTGATTCGATCTATTGAGACGCGTTCATTGAGATTAAATGATTTTTTTAATTCCTCGTAAAAATTACGACCGACTAACGATATTTTACAGCGGGTATGTGGACGCTTTAAATTAATTTGATATTTTACGAAAGAATTTGACTTAAACGAGCAGATTTACTTTATTATTGTGGAATATATAACGAATGTATATTTATTTATATATATTGAAAAATTTCGAAAAATCACACAAAGAAAATTTATTATTATTCTACAAAAGGAAAAACAGTTTATATTTCGTTTACTGGTCTTGCTCAACAAGCATCCGCAAAAACAAAACGGTAAATGGGTAAAAGTTAGCGGAATAATATTAAAGAAGCTTATCAACTTGTGTTCATGTGAATGAATGAATGCCCATTACCCGTGAAGAGTATAATAAAAGGCACAATGCAAAGTGAACTATTGTACTTGTCTTCAGCTTCAGTACTTGAGTTTATCAGAGTCTTCTTTCTGCATTGGTCCCTGATAATCAGCAACAGTTTAAGGCCATTTGGCTCGATCTACCGCGATTTACTCCCCATTTTACTACCCATTGTACTCGATCTACTGCGATGTACTCCCCATTGTACTCGATCTACCGCGATTTACTCCCATTTTACTCCCCATTGTACTCGTTCTACCGCGATTTACTCCCCATTGTAATCGATCCACCGCGATTTACTCCCCATTTTACTACCCATTGTACTCGATCTACCGCGATTTACTCCCCATCAAGCTAAATACTCAGTCATGCGTGGTATAAAGAGGTTGAACCAACTGAATAACACTGTTGATATATTCTCGGTACCGCCTGACAGTACGAGAGTAATCCTGACTGATATTCTTCCTAACAAATAAGCTAATACTAGAAGCAGACCCTCTTTGTGTAACAGGAGAAATCCGTGCAAAGTGGATAAAAAAAAGTCAAGCGTCTCATTCGGTCCATCCTTCAATCTCTTGCGCTGCCCATTGTGCTTGCTTGCATTATATGCAACAGGATATATCTATCACAGATTGGCTGATATAATCATCTCCGGTGGCATCAGCGTCAAGTACCCTGTACCGGACCACGGTACAAAGAACTGTAAATAGGTGCGATGGTTCTGCGCAATGCTCGGAGAATTCAGGCGTAGATCGATGAAAGAAGGTAGCGATGGGGAAGAGTTCCTCTTATGGCAGGTTGTAGCAGGTCTCAAAGTAAAACACAGTGTACTGAGAATAGGTAGGTAGTACTATATTTAAAAAATGAAAAGGTCCCTTTTTATGAACGGTCAGTTGGTCATAGCAAGCGATAACACTTCGCGAAATGCAACAATTTTTGGGAGTTTTGCGTAATGCTTAAACCGACTGGTCAGCGATCTAGTCTCGACGCCCGTCCATAAGTCTACATTTCAACTGCGGTCGCGATGCCGCGCTGACCTAAACAAACATAAATATTTCATACAAAGTCAAGAATTTCAAGTATCAAATTATAGCCAAAGAAATATATGAAATACAACCAAGTATCAAACATTAAGAATACACCTACAATACTGTTATCATCTTAACAGGCATTTATACATCCGTACAGGTAATCCAAGAAAAATATCTACACATATTTAAGATGACGCATACGTCCGATATATACCCTAATCCCCCTCTTTGTATTGTGCCTACTACTATACTCGTCACGGGTAATGGGCATACATTAATTCATTCATTTAACGTAAACACATAATTAATTCAATGTCAACCCATATAAAGAGTATTTCAAAATATCAAATTCCGTTGCGTGCATTCAAACAACATTGAATTTGCATCCAAATAAAAAAAATATTAAACTGCATTAACCAGTAGGTGTTTGATAATTAGAGCTCAGCATGAGCTCAACATATCCCAGAATGAGTTCCTACTGTCACGCAACGACACTGTTTGAAGATTTCCGAGTCTTTCGCAAGATCAGATATACTTCGTGTCCAGTTTTGAATGTGTCATTTGTATCTCAAACATGTTGACATAACGATCACGAGCAATCGGTATCTATCACAACAGTCCATCTCTTTCTGTGTCCATGGTAGTCTGCGTGTAAAAAAAGGTTGAAGATAGACGTAAAATGGGAATTAAAGCTTTTGGAAGAAAAATAAACATAGCGTTATGATTCGAAAATGGTCCATGGGAGGTCTGTGTGTGTGTTAGCTTAACCGAGAAACCTCACGCTGTGAACACATCAACAAACGTGCAAGAAACCAAACTTCGTCATGTTTCATAACACGCAAGTATAGCATTTTTCTTAAATATGAGTATTATCATATTTAGATAGTTTTTTTTTTATAACAAATGCAAAAGTATGAGGAATTTAAATACGAGATGCTACATTCCATTTCTTTAAAGTTATGATATGTTTGTCGAAAAATATTTAATGACCGTACTAGAATATGTGGAATAATATTTGATGAAAGAATAAGAAATGAGAGAATTAACCCTTTTGATCCCACGGGGCCGATTTTCGGCCAATTTCCTTTATTATTGAAATTAATAATGTATTTTGGCCACGTTATTCAAAATTTATGCTGAATAGTATCTTAGAAAAGAATAAATAAATTTAAATATTATTTTAATTCACATACAATCAAAATTGGCGTTTTTCATAAAATTTTCAACTAACATGATACACGTATGTATTTTCTTCTTCTTCCTAGTGTCATGTCAGGTCCACCCAACGTTGACTATCACCTCAGAGTAGGCATCTTTGTCCTCGGCAGTCCGAAAAAGATCCCCAACGCTCCTTATACCAATCCAATCACGTATATTGCGGAGCCAGGAGATTTGCATCCTGCCAACACCTCTTCGATCCTCTATTTTGCCTTGGATGATCAGGTGCAGTAATTTGTACTTTGCTCCTCTAAGTACATGACTCAAATAGGACACCTTTCGGATTTTAATATTAGTATGTATACCTATATGCTGATTGGACGGTAGTTCTTAAGATCCTCTCGATCACCTTTCTTATGGAGAAGTATTACTGTTGCAGATTTCAAATCTTCTGGAATGTTTTTTTTTGCTAGAAGGCACTTGTTGAAAAGTGTTGATAAGATGGTATCCACTTCTCGACCTGTTTGTTTAAGGACATCAATTGGCAAACTGTCGGTACCAGTGGTCTTACCGGATTTCATTCCGTTGATTGCGTATCTGATTTCTCCTGATAAGATCATCGGGATATTTTCATCCTCAGTTGTTTCCAGATTTGAGTTTGTATCAGGTACAGTTACCATATCTGTATCGGCATATAGTTTGAACAACATATTCAAAAGTAATCTCTCAATATCCTTGAAGCGAAGGGTCTACAACCAGTGTATTCTCCCAGTACTTACGTATGCATGTTGGGATATACTAAAAGAGACCGTAAACCAAACACCTAGATTCGCAATATAACATAGGTAGAAGACGTTATAAAGGTGTGCAAAATAATGAAATGGCAATGAGCCGGACACATAGCCAGAATGTCAGACTCCCGATGGACATCTGAAATAATCCGATGATACCCAAGAGGCATAAAGAGGCCCAGAAGAAGACCGAAGGTACGCTGGATAGATTAAAGCATCACATGGCATCAACGAGCAAAAAACCGAACAATTTGGAGTCAACTTGGGGAGACCTTCATCCAGCAGTGGATCGACCCTGGTTGACAATGATGATGATGATGAAACCTATATATTTAGATTATTGAAATTGAAAATATATTTTCGCTTAAATGAAAATTGGACGAAATATTGAGCAAGGGTTAAAAATGTTGAAAAGGATATTTTTAAAACCTTGACACATTTAGGATAATTCATTTATTCGTAAATAAATTCATCACGAGGTCACGACATACGACTTTAAGAGTAAACAACTATAAAAAATTCACCGTCTTAACAAAGGGTAGCAAATAAAGAATACAAAGTGATTAATGACTGTTTTTTAGCAACAACCCCCCCAATTATTTCAGACAAACATATTTATATTAAAAATATAACTTTATTGAGGAAAAATATAAATTTGTCATTCTGCTTTATCGCATTCGTAATGCTTAGCGCCGTAGTCCACATCCAAGTCTATAACTTAGTCCACTATTTGTGTCCATCCTTACCGGTCCTGGACCCTGATGAATATCTCTTGCAGCGCTTAAAGAAAATTCTGTGAACTCCTTTATAAGGTCTGTCCATCTTATAAGACACCCACATCTTATTCAGTTTCCCTCAACTGTATCCATGATCACTAGCATCTGAAGAAGTTCATTATTTTTTTGTGGCAACATGTCCAAAGTATTTTCTATCATTTTGTCGAAAGTCTTTTGATAATATCGAATTCATGGATGGTAGGAATATTAGTGCGTCTTGCTATCCATGGGATACGAAACATCTGCCTCCATCGCTACATATTGAAGACATCTATCATGTACTTTCCTTCTTTCTCAGCGCCTGTTTCTACTCTATACAGTTCTATGGAGAATACTAGAAATTTCACTGGACCGATTTTGGTTCTTCTAAGATTGACCGGTTAATCCATATCTCCGTCAAACGTATCATAGCTAATTTTGTTTATTCAATTTGTCCACAAATATGTGTTTTACATCCTCCATTCTTCAAAATTGAGAGCAACCATATAGATAAACTCGTTGACCTCGTCGTAATCCCTTAACAAATTACTTCTTATCGGAGTTTCAAATCGATCTACGATATTGGCTTTCGTTTTATTATAATTTTGTTTATTTAAAGTCGTACTTGAAGGCTCTCTATGTTGATTTGTGAAATATTTCGTCCATCTCATCTTTGTCGTTGGCCATAAACGTTGTATTTGTCGTAATAACAAGCAAAATGAAATAGGAATACAACAAAACAGGGTAAAAAACCTAATAAGAATTCCAAATTCCTAAGAACTAAAATGATTGTTTTATTTTAAGGTTCAACAGTGTATATTATTTATTACACATAATAATATCGACATTTAACTGATTTAGTAGATTAACAATAGTGAAAATAACGATATTTTTATTATATTATTTGTAATTAAGGCATTAACATTGTAGAGGTTTAAAGACATTGTAATTTGTTTTATCAAACACTGTTTATTCCACTTTTTTGTGACGGTATAACCCTACTGGTTTCAAGGCTTTCACCTCATCTTCAAGGGAGCACAAACAAGACTAAATGTTATTCGAACTGGTACCGATATACACGCTTCAACGGTTGGGGGCTGAGGGGTGAGGGAGACATCGCCCCAGGAAATCGTCCCATGCCTCCCGCACCCCTCAGCACCCAAGCGTTGAAGCGTGTATATCGGTACCAGTTCGAACAGCATTTAGTCTTGTTTGTGCTCCCCTGAAGATGAGGTGAAAGCCTTGAAACCGGTAGGGTTATACCGTCACAAAAAAGTGGAATAAATAGTGTTTGATAAAAATAAATTACAAAAATAAAATATGTTTACCGCTAGAAGCGCGTATCTCGGTACCAGTTCGAACATAATTCAGCCTTGTTTGTGCTCCCCTGATGATGAGGTGAAAGCCTTGAAACCGGCAGGGTTATACCGTTACAAAAGTGGAATAAACAGTGTTCGATAAAACAAATTACGATGTTTTTATTTTATTGTTTTACTTTTGTATAAAGTACAACCTATCAATTGAGATGAAAAAATAAACAATGAAATGGTTTGGTTACATAGAAAGAATGAATGATTAAATATTTACATTAATTATCTATACCCGTGGTATAGAACTTTCAAGAAGTTAAAGAAAACCTAGAAAAACGTGACATAATTAAATAAATTAAATTCTTAAGGAGGAAAGAGTGAAAAACCTTTACAATAAGAGAATATGCATGATGGACGGGCCAGAATCGGAAGATGTGTGCCAGGGTATAATTAAATGGAGATTTGTTGTATCTGCCTACGCCAATAGAGACCTAACGTGATAGTGATACTAATAATGATGAAATATAAAACAATTGATTGGCTAATCATTGTCACCGTGAAAACCATACTTTTTCTATCGATGATGCCAAATTCTTACATATTAGTAGTAACGGAAATAAATTGGACAGATTAGAGCCCCTAGAAATTTCTAAGTCAGTGCATCGATCCGAACATCTGGTGAACAGTTAAATCCCAAAAATCTCTCCGCTCTTGGCCGAAATCGTCCCATGCCTCCCTCACCCCTCAGCCACCAACCGTTGAAGCGTGTATATCGGTAACAGTTCGAACAGCATTTAGTCTTGTTTGTGCTCCCCTGAAGATGAGGTGAAAGCCTTAAAACCGGTAGGGGTATACCGTTACAAAAAAGTGGAATAAACAGTGTTTGATAAAAATAAATTACAATTGATTTCGTGAAATAACATAAAATCAGTTGTACGTACGTATTTAATCATTATTATTTAGTTAATTATAATGTCATTATTTGACAGCTGTCATTTCTTGAATCCTAGAAAAGACTTAATTTGTGGTGTCATGTTTATATATTTTTAATAAAATAAATTTTAAAAAAAATATTTTGTATTCTCCACTGTTTTATTTGAGTTCACAACCGGTTTCAAAGATCTCTGTCTTCCTCGTCAGGTGAAGATGAACTAAAGTATGTCTAAAATATATATTTTCTAATTGCAATAGGCACAAGAGAGGGGAAAAGGACTAGTGGCTAATAAGGGGAGGGTCAAAAGGATGGCGGTTTCAAACGGTATTTTATTGAAAATTTATAGAACAATTAAATTTTTCAAATATTAGCTGACAGCTGTCATTTCTTGATATAATTGTATGATATATGATTATAATACATACCAATGGCTTTAATAAAATTATATGGAATATGATTATAAGATATGACAATTGCTTTGATTTGATTATATGAAATATGATTATAAGAGAAAACATAAAGAATTTGTTTATCAATAAGATATGACTTGACTGTTGAACAGTAAAACAAAATATTAAAATGAGAAAGCAGTTTATATTGACGACTTCAATAAAGGTAAAGGTAGGAAAACCATTCACAGTAGGAAAACCAAGACAGTCGATCGGAGCGTGGTTGTTATTGCGACAGGATTTTGAGTACTTGATTGTGTGCGGTATGATTGCGTGCGGTATAGCGTGGGATGAATATTTTTGGTCTTTCTGGAGTGATGATGTGTGAGGAGTTGAATTTCGCAAGATGTTTCCAGTTGTAATTGAGTGTCACTGTTTGTCAGGTTGATGAGAGCGTGCAACGGGGTTTTGTTTTTGCGTAAAAAATCGGAAAGAAGTATCGATTAATTTTTTTCATGCTAAATATCCTCAGTGAGATACAGGCAAAAGTCTAGTTTACCGGGGATACGACAAATGAAAGGCAACAAACCCAGATCCATTAAAATTGTTATGTCCAAATCAAATTATCTGTTGTTTTTCTCAAATTGTGTATATTTCTTGTCATGTGTAATAATAAATAAATAAATAAATTGAAAGAGAATACATGATTTTTCTTACATTTATAATATTAACACACATTTATTAGATTAACACTTTATGCTGTTGTTATGTCAATAAAATAATAAGCTGTGAAAAGTTCATATAAAGTTTTCAGGCAGTAAAATATTCTAATGTTGGTTTTATTGAAATTCTCATTTTAAAAGATTTCTAGATTTAACTCGAATAATTTTGCTAAAAGTAACCTTAAAATATAAGTTTTTGATTGCTACTAAAAAAAAATATTTTAATTAAATTATTACATGTTTATTATTATGGATCAAAACGATAATATAATATAAGCGTCATATTGAAAAATCATTAAGTCCTTCCGTCATTATTGACGGGTTATTACTAGTTGATATATAAAATATTTGTTTACAAATATATTTCCATATAAATTATGTCGAGTAATTATGGAACCACTTGTAAACATGTTCGCTTACCAATAAAACTTTAGAGTACCAGATCCTCGTCAATATCGCGTCTGGTTCCATAGTTCTGAGTCACAAACATTTTCTCTTCGGGATAAAGTTTCAATAACAACTTACTGTTATAATACTTTGCAGATGTTTTTTTTCTTTAAGTTAATCTTAAATAATAATGTGACTAGAAAATATAGAAGTGGTTATATCTTAATTATTACAGAGCCGTACTTCGCATAGCAATAAAAAGACAATTTGTGTAGTGCCGTTTAGAGCGTGTCCAGATGAGGCGTTTTACGCGCGATTCGAATCGCGCGATTGCGAGATACTAGGCGCACATATATACCGTCCACATGCAGTCGCGCATTTTGCTGCTCACGCGTGAATCGCGTGCAATACGCCGGAATCTCGACTCGGAACGCGCGTTCTTTTTGTATACAGTATACTGACTGAATACATTTTATATTCTGACTGAATGCTAGCTCTACGAGTATAGTGGACCGGGCATGTGATACGCATGGGCGATCACAGATTCTCAAAACGCGTCTTGTACGGAGAAGTGGTGGGCAAGTGAAGAGTTGCTGGGCAGAGGAAGTGCTATAAGGATAGTCTGCGAGAGTCGCTTACTTTGTGCGGGGGGGGTGCCTGAGGACTGGGAGCGGGTGGCTCAGGACCATGAGGGGTGGAGAGCCGTATGTTCTCGGGATGATGGCGTCTCAGCGGCTAGACGTGTGAGAAACAGCCAGCGCGCTGCGAACATGCGTCAACATGACCAAGCGGTTCAGCAGGGTCCACATGTCCGTGACATTTGCGGGAGAGAGTACGCATCTAGAATCAGGCTGTTTTCTCATATGATCGACGTAGAAGAACGATTTAAGATTGACGTTGGAGTGGCGAAGGAATCCTCGACTACGACGAGGCCCGGCAACAACGACGACCTCTTTAAACTCGCGCGAACAACGCGTCATCTGGACGCTACAAAAATAACGCGCTATTCGAGTAGCGCGTTTCGAATCGCGCGTAAAACGCCTCATCTGGACACGCTCTTAGAGAGCGAACTCTCTTTAAGGGTGCTTTAGCTCGGGATTCAAACCCACTAAATATTTTGTGAACAAATCACTTTCAGCACGCTGAATTGCCTACACCGATAAAATATATTTAGAATTTGAATTGTTGAAAATAAAGTGCACCATGGAACTTATTAGCTGCTGCAACAAACCTTTTAATATATTTTCTCCCATCTCGCGAGAAAGTCACTTAAGAATTTTCGTAAGTAGTGTGTTTGACGTTCATGAATTCTAACGGCCATTACGAAAACGAACAGCCAACCGGTTAGTCAGAGATGCATTACAGGAGCGATGAGTAATTGCTATGAATATTAGCTTTATCACTTTTGCTCTCGCCCGTTAGAGAGCCGACAAAAAAGTTGATTTACTCTATACAGATTATGCAATCTATAATTTTATTGGTCGTTTATAAACATTTATTAATTGTAACCAAGTTACGACTGGCGTATGTTGTATAACGTGTCTGGCTGTATTCATTATTTTTGTGGTTTGTAATATATGTTAGTCTGATCTTTGAAATAGTCGAAAATACATTTGAAATAGTTGAAAATATATCATTTATTTTATTTAACACTTTTATTGCAAATCTGGCGGGATTATTGCCAGGCGGCAATCTCTTCCAACCAACCTGACAAAAGTATATGAAGCAAGTTACGTGGTCGCATAAATAATTCAAATGACTATCCCCCCCACGAAATCCATAAACACACACGTGAGAATATGCCCACAAACCCCACAAAGACAGACAATCACCCGAACATTATTTTTCATATAAAGTGAAATATCATCAATCAAAATGAAAGGAAGGGATGGTGGAGAGGAAAGGAAAAGAAAAATCAGGAACGAAACACGTTATTTTACTGACTTGAAATTAAGAGTTTTTACAGTCGCTTCTTAAAGCATGCCAAGGATGGAGCGAGTGTTCGAATAGATTCTTTAAGTTTGTGGCTTAGAGTACCGCTTTGAAATAGTCAAAAAGATTTTTTAAATGGTCAAAAATACATAACATGTCTGGCTGTATTCATTATGTTTGACGTTTTGAATCTCGTCTGATATTTGAAATGGTCAAAAACATATTTCAAATAGTCGAAAATATACAACATGCCTGAACGTGTTGATTATGTTAGTGGTTGAGAATACCATCTTTGATATTGTCAAAAATATATTTGAAAAAGTCAAAAATATGTAACGTGTCTCACTGTATTCATTATTTTTTAGGTTTAAAATATCGTGTGATCTTTGGAACGTTCGAAAATATATTTGAAAAATTTAAGGAACATATTACATTTCGAACTGTTTAAGTTATATTTGGTGTTTCGATTCCATCTGATATTTGAAATGGTCAAAAATAGATTTGAAATATTCGACAATACACATATAATATATACCGTGTCTAGCTGTATTAATTGTGTATTGGATTTAGAATTCTATTTGATATTTGAAATCATCAAAAATATATTTTAAATAGTTGAAAATATGTAACTTGTCTGACTGTATTAATTATGCATGGGGTTTAGAGTATCGTCTGTTCTTTGAAATGGTCAAAAATATATTTGAATTAGGCAAACACATATAACGTGTACATGTTTGTCTGTATTAATAATATTTATGGTAAACAGTTTCGTCTGATCTTTGAAATTGTCAAATATATTTTTGTAAGCAAGTTATATACATGATAAGGGTTGCCGTTTTTGTGCAAGTACACCATTTGTGCGGTCACATAGACATGCATCAATGCGATATTAAGTTTTTGCAATGGGGTCGAGAAGTCTTCATTTTCTTTTCTTTTTTTCTTTTGTAGGGGGTCGCAAGTCTAAAAATATTGTAAAACAATGGCCTATTGGCACTTCTTTTGCAAAAAAACAGAGTTGCCAGGCCTTCGAAAAGATTCCGCCACACATACGTTTTTTTTTCACAAAATATTATTTTTGAATCAATCTTTCTGACATAAGGTATATAATACTAGTACAATACATTAGATTATTTGATAGCGAAAAAAAGTAAAAGTGCAATGTCCATAATAATGAAAAAATTATGTAAACATATTTTTGTTATAATTCCTCGATACCAAGTTTGCATCAATCACTTGTAATCCAAAACCAATATTATTTTTTTTTAAATTTCTTTAAATTGTTACTTAGAAAGATTAACTATGAATGATATGTTCTTATATTAATCGTTTTATAATTATTGAATTATATAAATAATTTTCGAAGGTCTCGCTTATCAATAAAATAAAGCTGACAGTTTGCGCACCGTCAAGTTAAAAATAACTTAACTTTTTTATCATTTATTCTCTATTAACTAACGTTACGTAAAAAGTTAATGATTATTTCTAAATTGTTTATACCCATACAATAACAAAATTCACATATATTATTTGCAATTACAGTAGAGATTTATTTCTTCTTCCTCTTTCAAGTTCCTCTTCTCTTCGGAAGCTGCTGATCATCATAATAATCTTATTATTTAAGACAGCAGCTCTAAACAAAGATACTTGTTTGGTATCACAATAAAGCCACTCCTGTAATTGCTTCAATGAGGAACATCTCCTGATCTTCTTTTGCCCTGAATTTCCCCTCGCAATATTAATGTTCGCATCGTGTATCTAGAGCAGTGGTGGGCAAACATGAGGTCAACGAGAGCCACATTCTGGATTTTCATATATATAAAGAGCCACACCATAGTCACGTTCTCACTTAGTATTAAATACACTAATTCTAATTTATTACATATTCTACACAAATCTTAATTGCTACATAAAGTATAAAAAATACACATATAAGAAAATATAAAAATAAGAAAGAAAACACAAAATAATAAGTTCAAAATTTATTTAATAAAAATATAATATAATATAACAAAAAGTATATTTATCACAGTTAGCTAAATCTCTCAAATTTTGTGTCAAATTTGTTACAGCCGTTCGCAGCAAATCTGTCAAATGCTCGTTTGTTAGCTGCGAACGATGTTTTTATTTTACAAACTTCATAGAAGACTATAAGGATTCACAACTATATGTTGTACCGAAAATGGAAAATAATCAGCAAGCAGCTTTCTTTAAATCAGGATATTTGGACTCTGGCACAAGTTTCCATAATTCAAGTATGGTATTTGACTTGTGTTGCATTAGTAATACCTTGAACACATTGGAATCACAGCATACACGTATACGAGTATATCAATACTTGCGTCTTTGACAGTTGCATTCATACACGCGCATCTTGTCACTTACAACATTTATAAAGGAAAATCGCGAAAATACAAGTATAATGGGGAAAGAAAGTATATATATTTTTATAAGAGACATTGGGAGCCGCACTTAACCCAACGAAGAGCCGCATGCGGCTCTCGGAGCCGCATTTGCCCACGTCTGATCTAGAGTATTTTAACTTTCTCATTTAAATCGTGGATAATACTTATCTACCTTTATTCTTCCACTTCAAGTATTTTATTAGGTCCTTACATATGAAATTGGCGTTTTTTTTGGGAGGAACATAAAGTTGATTTTTTTTTAATATAATATATTTATTTAATCAAAGTATGTACCATTGCTATCTATGCACTTTTGCCATCTCATAGGTAGTTCATCGATCCCTTTACTAAAAAAACCATTCGGACGGGAATCAATAAAATCTTTGAAGTCGGTTTGGACTGCCCCATCGGAGTTGAATTTTTTCCCTTGCAAGAAGTTATCCAAATTTCGAAAAAAATAGTAATCTGTTGGGGCAAGGTCCGGAGAGTACGGTGGATGTCTTAGACATTCCAATTGAAGCTCTTCTAATTTGGTAGCCGTCTGTTGTGCAGTGTGTGGTCTAGCGTTATCATGAAGCAGCAGTGGCCTAGAGCGATTAACCAGCCTCGGTTGTTTAGCAGCTAGTTTTTCCATCATGGTTTGCAGTTGCTGACAATAGACATCTGCCGTAATCGTCTGGCCAGATTTAAGAAAGCTGTAGTGAACGACACCAGCACTAGTCCACCAAACGCTCACAAGTAACTTTTTTGGAGTCAATTTTCGCTTGGGGCATGGTTTGGCTGGTTCGGCAGGGTTCAGCCATTGCGATGAGCGCTTCCGATTATCATACAGGATCCACTTTTCATCACAGGTAATGATTCGATTCAAAATCCCTTCATTATTGTGCCGGTTGAGTAATGCAACGCAGCAGTCAACGCGCGTTTGTTGATTTGCTTCACTCAATTCGTGAGGTACCCACCTTTCAAGCTTTTTCACCTTCCCAATTTGCTTCAAGTGGATTAAAACAGTTTTATCACTAACACCGCAGCCTGCAGCTAACTCGGACGTGGTTTGCGATGGATCCGCTTCCACAATAGCCTTCAATTCTTCATTATCAACTTTGGTCTCCGGCCGTCCACGGGGCTTCTTCTGCAGGTCGAAATTTCCAGAACGAAAACGTTGGAACCAAAAACGCACTGTGTTTTCTTTTGCGGCACCGTCGCCATACACATCATTAATCCTTCGAGCCGTTTCTGCAGCACTGGTGCCACGGTGGAACTCGTACTCGTAAATAACGCGATATTTCAAGTTTTCCATTTTGTAAACTGAGTGACGCAAAGAAAAAAAACAATTGAGGAAAAAACAAATGAATTATAATTTTCGAAACACAAATACTTGAGTAAATAGCTGTATAAATTTTAATTTGGAATTCCTAACCAAAGAGAAGATACGGCAAAACGCCAATTTCATATGTAAGGACCTAATATTTTCTTAGTAACAAATAAAACAGAGTAGATGAAATAACTTTAAAAAATAGTTGAGGTTAAATATCACCTGAAAGTAAAAAAGGCTTGTTCAAAATGCAATACCCGATGAGTGCAGGCACTGAATTAAGGATGAGAGTTCTAAGGTTTATGTTCAAAGTAGAGTTTAATTTTATGTTCAAAATAGAGCCAGCATGAGAGTTCTAAGATTTGTGTTTGAAATAGAACCAGCATGAGACTTCTAAGATTTATGTTCAAATTAGAGCCAGCATGAGAGTTCTAAGATTTATGTTCAAAATAGAGTCAGCATGAGAGTTCTAAGATTCATGTTCAAAATAGAGCCAGCATGAGAGTTCTGAGATTTATGTTCAAAATAGAGCCAGTATGAGAGTTCTAAGATTCATGTTCAATATAGTCAGCATGAGAGTTTTAAGATTTATGTTCAAAATAGAGCCAGCATGAGAGTTCTGAGATGTATGTTCAAAATAGAGCCAGTATGAGAGTTCTAAGATTTATGTTCAAAATAGTAATGACATGTGACAAAATAGTAATGACATGTGGTGTTGAAAACATAGTGAGGTGGGGAAGAAGCAGAAGGCGCTCATGTGGGGCGCATGGAGGATATAAGACTGGCAAAAATCGCTAAAACTGAAAACCCTAACAGCTGGAGATTACCAGGAATGCCGCCGAAAAGGTGGCAGGACAGCTGGACGTCATCATCCCAGGACAGCCCACCGTCACAAACAGGTCATACCACCTAAACCAAGAGGAAGAAGAACATGTGACCCACGTGTTTCGACTTATGTCAATGATTTCCTTTTCCACTGTTATATCATCTGTGTGTGTGGGGTAGAAGAGGGGTTGAACTATATACGAGTATATTTTGGAGAAGTATTTAAGTAGTTGTCTTTTCTCTGTGTTGTTTATGGGTATGGGCTCTACCCCACACACATAACTGAATTCAGCCAGATATGTTATAGATGAGCATATCCAAAGGGATGAATCGACTTGTCAGTGGCTCTAGTTGACGTCGTCAGGTGTTAAGAAAGTTAAAAAGCCAATAAATAAAAGCCTGAGGAAGGGTGGAAGGGAAAATAAAAGGCGCAGAATACAACTAATTCGGTCGGACATCACGTCAGACTTGAGTTAACTGGACTAAAGTATGTGCTTTATTTTTTTCTACAATAGTTCAATAATTCTTTCTTTATTCGTCGTATCCATTTTTCCAAACCGTCTTATCATTCCTATATTTATCTTACTTTCAACTATTTAAAATATTACAAAAAAAAATACAATAAGTTGAATGTAAGGATACATATCAAAGGATACATACATACATATCAAATACATGTTTCGATGCGGGGAAGAACCGGATCTAATGGCCACAGATGATGGTTGTGACCATTAGATCGGGTTCTTCCCCGGATTTGCATATATTTAGATACATATTTTTCAAGAGAACATACCAAGAGAAGACAAACAAAAAACTTTGAAGTATAGTATAGTTTGTGTATATAGTATGTACATTTGTTCGTATTTTCTCTTTAACTGGTATATGCCTTTTTTCTGTTCTATATTTTTTTATTTTCTGAACGATAAGGAAATGAAGACATTTTATAGCACGAGGTAATTTCACCGGAGCAATAATTACTTTAAATAAACAGATATATTGATGTTTTCCATTCTGACATTTTTTATTTGGGAGTTTTTATCGCTGGCGCCATAAAACTTTATTGACACGGAATTACAAGATATTATAGCAAAATATAAAAACGTTTTTTTTTAAAAAAAAAACAAAAATTTCTATACACTTTTATTACTGTACGAGTATATAAGACGTTTTTCTTTGATGGCATATGAAAAATGTAGCAATATTTTTAAGAGATATTTTGTCATGTTGTTATAAATTAAATTTCAGTCGTAAAAAATCACTATTTCGAAATCTTCGCTAAACAGTTCCCCTTATTTGCCAATGAGTTTATGGGGGCTAGAAGTTGATCCGGATAGAAACGTGCGCACTTAGAAGAAGAAATGGGGGGACAATGTATGTTAAATATGGTACGAAGTAATAAGGGAGTCAATTATTTGTTTTTTTTTTACTGAAGTTCCAAGGAATATTTTTTTTAATATAAAATATGATACGAGTATGAATTAAAACAGTTTAATGTATACAAGATGAGCTGAATGGCTGGAATAAATTTATGTATAGCAATAAGTTCTCGTGCGGCTTTTAATAAAATGAGAAACGTATTCTGCGATGATAATCTAAACTTGAAACTTCGACAACGGTTAGTCAAATGCTACGTTTGGTCAGTGTTATTGCATGGAGTGGAATCATGGACCCTCAAAGTTGGTAGTACTCGTATGAACCGACTGGATGCATTCGAAATGTGGATACACCGGAAAATGCTACGGATACCTTGAACGGATATGGTCAGCAGCACAAAGGTTCTTCAAAGAGCCAAAGGTGATCGAGAGTTGCTGACTAATATTAAAATCCGAAAGGTGTCCTATTTGGGTAATGTACTTAGAGGGACAAAGTACAAATTAATGCACCTGATCATTCAAGGCAAAATAGAGGGTCGAAGAGGTGTAGGCAGGAGGCAAATCTCCTGGCTCCGCAATATACGTGATTGGACTGGTATAAAGAACGCGGGGATCTTTTTCGGGCTGCCGGGGACAAAGATGTCTACTCTCAGGTAATATTCAACGTTGGGGGGACCTGACATGACACTGGGAAGAAGAAAAAGAAATAACAATGCATTTCAACCCTTGCTGTGTCATCATCACTTGAGTTGTCAAGAATTGGAGTATATACTAATTAAAAAGTAAAAGTGTCTATCCTCTGTGTTGTTTATGGTACTATGGGGGAATAGGGCTAGAAACGAAGAAGAGGATAAATTTAATTGATTATTTATGATATTCTTGTTTTACTTGTTTGCCTTATGTTTTTCAATGGTGTCTACGCTTTTTATTGTGTAATTTATAGTACATATGTGTCTTTTTCCTCTGTAATATGTGTTTAGGTATTGAACTGGTTGAATGTTAGAAATATACGCCAAATTCACATACTGTATCTATTGTATAATATCCTTAACTGTCCCGCCGCCCCCTCTTATCTCTCCGAAAATTTTCAGCGTCTTTCCAATCATGGATTAGCGCTACACTCAAACAGAGATTGTCTATTGGCATTTCCAGTTCACCGCTCCTCTTTTTTTACGTCGTCCTTTACTGTCCATGCAGTGAGACTCTGGAATCAGTTACAAACCAATATAAGACTCGCTCCGTTCTCGACATGCTTTAAGAAGCGACTGAAAAAAACTCTTAATTTCTAGTCAGTAAAATAACGTGTTTCATTCCTAATTTTTCCTTTCCTTTTGATTGATGATATCTCACTTTATATGAAAAAGAATGTTCGGGTGATTGTCCGTCTTTGTGGGGTCCGTGGGTATGTGCTCACGTATGTGTTTATGGATTTCGTGGGGATGGATAGTCATTTGAATGATTTATGCGACCACGTAACTTGCTTCTTTTACTTTTGTTTGATTGGTTGGAAGAGATTGCCGCCTGGCAATAAGCCCACCAGATTTTGTTTGCAATAAAAATGTTAAATAAATAAGGTGCATGATCGTGCGATAACGCACTGGATTTCGGTGCGAAAGTTCACCGGTTTTAACCCCTCGCTGTGCTTCTCCCCTCGAACGGCACAGACATATTTTCTGCCGAGGGTATAATAAGGATACCTATGAATTCTGTCATATCTATTCTTTGAAAAAAGATAACATGCCGATTTTCTCCAATCGTCTCACTTCGGTGTGCAATCGAATCCAGTACAGTAGTGTGGCCGATGAGTTTGCTGGTATGCAACCACTCACTCACTGAAAGGAAAAAAGAAACGAAATAAAAATTCCATAGCACAGTTTCCCTTACCAACTGAATTGACTTTGAAATGACGAAAAAATCATGGACTACAAAGCCCAGAAATGACAATGACCATACGTGTAATATTTTTATGTTGATTGGGTGCGAAAACTACATTTGGTGTTCAGCAAATTCAGCTAAATAATTGTTTTTTTATTGCTCTATTGTTTTCTTTGCTTTACTTCTGAAACAAAACAAAATAACCGTGTTTTAATTTTATTTTCATAACGGAGTTCCACAAAGTGACGCAAGAGATGTTTACACAAGTAAAAAATGTTTTGTTTACCGAATATTCTTGAACAGGCGGAAACACGTCAAACAGTAAATTATTACCGATTCTTGTGCATCGCTTTATGTAAATACCATCCAATGTTAACCAATAATAATATGTCACGATTATCGGAGATTTATAATTTATATAATTTTTCACTATCGATCAATTCTGATACAGGTACTACCAGTATTCATTATATCGGTTATAACGAAATTTAAAACTGATAGCTAAAGATTTTTATTTATATTAGTTTTTATTTACAATAACAAAGTCGTATAACTAGATAACAATTCTTACAACTAATTATTTAGCGAGGTCCTGCCACCCGTTCAGGATACTTGAATTCCATCACGTTCATTGAGACCGTGGTCCTCCCAGCTAATACTGTGGACTAGTCAGGCAACAGATGATACTTCGGGAACCTGTGCCTATAACGGAAAAATATATCGGAGATACTCTCGTAAGCCCCCAGGGTAGCGAATAAAGGGTTGCTGTGATTCTGTTAGCTTTTATAGAATTTCACGGTGCAAGCGAGGATGCGGTGTAAGAAGGTTTTTTCACGATGTTCTGCGTGAAGTCGGAAAAGGTCTGATGTGGGATGGGTGTTGAAAGAGATCTTGAACGCCTTGTTCTGCACTCGTTGACGCTTCAGGTTATCCGTATTGCGCACACTATCCCAAACGGGTGCACCATATTGTTCTTCATAAGTGGTTCGAACCGTTTTATTTTATTTTATAATATATGGATATCTCAAGTGAATTTTATATATAATATTGATGTTAGAGATACGAGTGTCGTGCTCTGTTTTAGAAAGTAACTTTAACACAACCCTTTTTGGGAAGTCTTAACAAAATTTATGATTATATTTAAATACTACATATATACATAACACTCCACTTAAAGCCGATTGTTTTACTATCACATATCGAAAGATCAACAAAAGTTGCTTAGTAGTTCGTCTTCCCTTGGTAAGTTTATTGCGGTTGTCTTCTATCAAATTTGTTTTTTTTTCTGAATATATATATGCAGATGAAGAGAAGTTACTAATCTTATGACCACAGCCACTACCTTCCAATTGTTATCAACTTGTTTTTTTTTTAATATTTTTAATCTGTCAATAATAGTAGGTTTTAAGTTTCTGCACCTTTGAAAAGAGTTGGCTCTTTAAACGGCGCTTTATAAATAATATAAAAAAATATTAAACTTTAAAATCACTACACACACATGTATTGTCGTTGTTAAGGAAAAAGTTATTAATTGCATTTAGACTTTATGAAGCTAATCAAGTAATATAATGACTTTTTCCATACAAACAATCAATTTTTACAGTTAATGATTTTTTTAGTGGCCTAACTTCGCTATTGGCTTAAATAATCCCGTTTTTTACTTTTAGAATGATAGAGATTTGTATTTTTAATTCAAATAATGAAAAATCTCATTTTGAACGAAAATTTGTAATTAGTGAATTTTTCCTTAACAACGACGTTATTACACTGCACCTAAAGCCGAATGTGCTACTATTAAATACCGGAAGATCTTCAAAGGCTTCTTCGTAGTTCGTCCCCTTTGTAAGTTTTCTTACAAAATATGCTTTTTTATACATGTGTAGATGCGGGGAAGTACCAAATTAAATAACTGCAGCCATCACCTTCCAGCCCTTGACACTTAGCTAGATTTTTTTTGCATTTTTAATATGTAAATAATAGTAACTTCGAATCCCAAATTAGAACGTTCTTGATGAGGATATGTTCTGTAAATGGATCCATGTAAATTTTGTTTCTATTTTTCTTATTATAATATTACGAATGAGAATGAAACGTGAACTTAAATAAATAAACCGAACAGAGTAAGTGCGTTGAAAATGCCTGGACTGAGAATAATATGTGATGTATCGATGTATGGCAAAATAATAAATGTAATTATTAGGGACGAATGTGACCTACAGACCGATATGTTAAATGGGACAAAACCTTACATGTTGATGTGATTTGGACATATGGATTACAAAAGACTGACTAAACAAATGTACAATGTAAATATGAGTAAGAATCGTAGAAAAGAAAGACAAAGTGTGGTTTAGATCAAGTAAAAAAAGAAAGGTCAGAAGTAAGAGAAATGTAAGAAACTGTAATAGAAAATATATGAATGTGGAGTAGTCGAAGTAAGTATTTTTATATTTTTTATTAAACAAACTAAATTATTGTACAAACATTTGTCAAGGCTATACCTATATACAAATTTATTACTTAACTAATCTTAATTGTACGTTATAATTTATGAACTTACTTAATCTTATTTTCCTACATATCATTTTATTTTATTTATTCAATCTTAATATATGAGATCTTAGAAATAATTAACACCTACATACTACTTATAACTAGATAACAATTCTTACACTAATTATTTAGCAAAAACAAGTCCACTCGTTCAGGCTACTTGTATTCCATCACATTCACTCAGACCTTGGTCGTCCCAGCTAAGTATTTTTATAGCATATCAAGGATTTTTATAGCATCTCTCGATCTTAGAAAGACTTTTGAAAATTTCAATTCTAATAAACTATATTCGTTTAATCGTTATAACCGTTTTTAAATTTGACAATACTCGTTATACGTCAATTCGACTACATATAGCGTTATCTATAACTTAATCGATGGTCGTTAAATTTTTTAATGGTTTGAGGAAACGGTCGATTCTGTTTACGAACAAAAAGAACTGAACCTTGTATTTCGGTACAAGCAATCTTTTATATTCTCATAAGCTATAATTTTTCAAAATCATGCCGCTACCGTCATCACAACATTGAATGAAGGTTGTATAGTAAAAGGCTGCGTGTAACTTATAATTTTATACTCATATTTGTCAAGTAACGAATCAACTTGTAATTTTTCACATACGAGTTTAAGGATAAAACGGCAGTTAACTCTTCCTGGACAGCACCTTTAAAACTCGTAAATTGACTTCTGTAAATATTATTTGTTATATTTAGAAGAATTATATTTAACCTTGCGAATCCAGGTGTTGTTTTATCGTCATGGGATTTTTTTTGGACAAGGAGTACTTTGTACTTTGGTCTCCTCTTATACCGCGCTGCCCAAGCGTATTGGTATGAGGTTTTATTTCGGGTTTTCCATCCCTATAGCACTCTTCTCAGAGTGTTGGAAGTTTTCTTATAATCTTATATCTTCCGGTAGAAGGGATTTTTTTAAGGAAAGGGATAATTTAGAGGAAGGCATAAATAAAGAGGATCTTTATTTTCGCAGATAAGGATGGAAGATGGGAGAGGTAGATCACTATCGGAGAGGAAATGGAGTGATAGTGAAAGACTCGGAGTCCTTGGGATCGCTAAGCCCGCGTTCGTCGGATAGACGAACCTCCGGAGGATATGGATTCGCAATATAACAAAGGTAGAAGACGTTATAAAAGTGTGCAAAAGAATGAAGTAGCAATGGGCCGGGCACGTAGCCAAAATGTCAGACTCCCGATGGACATCCGAAATAATCCAATGGTACCCAAGAGGCATAAAGAGGCCCAGAAGAAGACCGAAGGTACGCTGGTTAGATGGAATCAGGAAGCATGGCAGCATCACATGGCATCAACGAGCAAAAAAACCAAACTATTTGGAGTCAGCTTGGGGAGACCTTCATCCAGCAGTGGATCGATCCTGGTTGACAATGATGATGATGATGATGATGACATGCATACTTATGCATACACACACCATCACGCCGTTTACCTTACGGGGTAGGCAAATATCCAAACTTTTCTATCCAAGCACCCAACTTTCACCTTCTCCACATTAAATTATCTCGTCATGCACAATCTTGTCTTCTTTCTATTTTCTATTATTCCCATTTCTACTTTACCTTACTTTTAGATCTGGTCCATTTGGTCAAGCTACGTAACCTCCGGAGGATATGGATTCGCAATATAACAAAGGTAGAAGACGTTATAAAGGTGTGCAAAAGAATGAAGTGGCAATGGGCCGGACACGTAGCCAGAATGTCAGACTCCCGATGGACATCCGAAATAATCCAATGGTACCCAAGATGCATAAAAAGGCACAGAAGAAGACCGAAGATACGTTGGATAGATGAAATCAGCAAGCATGGCAGCATCACATGGCATCAACGAGAAAAAAAACCGAACTATTTTGAGTCAGCTTGGGGAGACCTTCAACCAGCAGTGGATCGACCCTGGTTGACAATGATGATGATGATATTTAACCTTATACAAATAAACTAAAAATTTGATGTTAAGTTTTGAAACTCGTGCATAAATATTATGTCCGGATAAAACGCGTTTCCTGAAATGGAAAATAAAACACCTGATGACGGGATGGCACTATCGAAAAATATAATACGAGAGAGATCAACTACCTTGGCCTTCTTGGAGAGCACTGAAAAAATACCGAGTAGGGGTAACTAGATGGAAAGTGAACACACAGAGATGGGGTTTCTTGAACGAAAGCAGAAATTAATCTGGTTGTGGGGAAACACAGGACTAACAGCACATGCTAGATTATCTGAACATCGGGACTACATGCTCTGAGCAGAACCTGATTTATGCGAATGATAGGGCGATCTCTATTGCCTTCTACTGGAAACAGGTGGCATAAATTATGGTCCGGAAACGGAAATTAATAAACCATTACACTTTCCTGCTAAGGTGGACAGTGAGGACAGCGTTCCAAACATTTATATATATTACGACATACTTATTTTGCCTCTTCCACACCCTGATGCCTGTTTTCCAATCATGATGTTACGCGTTTGATTTATGTTAGAACCTATGTAAATATTTTTTTAAAGGATTCGATACTGGTATTCATAAAAGGTCTTTTGACTATATTTCTGATTAGTTGTAAGATAATACCACAGGGTAACAATCACACCAGGTTGTACTGCTTACAACGATAGTGTAACAATACATCTAAACGTCATTTAATTTCTGCCGTGATTTTCCTTTCTTTTGAAAAAAACTTGGTAACCGCGCGATTTTAAATGATTGGCATTTAAAGATACAACCTAACAACACGTATTCTATCGCCTCTAGATGACATAATATTGAAAGTAAATGTATAAAAATTTAACTGTGATATCACCTGGACATGCAATGATTGGCGTAATATCTCTTCATATACTACCTTGATCAAAAAGTTTTAGGAATTTATTCATAAAATGGAAAATACAAGTTTATTCATCAAAATCGATATGGTCCCCTTCAAAGTACTCCCCATCGACTGCAACGCACTTACGCTAGCTCTTGATCCAATCCTCGAAACACCGCTGGTACTCAATTTTGTGTATGTCCATCAGAGCCTTCTTCGATTTTTTCATGACATCCTCTCGGGCGCTGTAACGCGTTCCGCGAAGCGGTTTTTTAAGTCGGTTGAACAGGAAAAAGTCGCAGGGAGCCAGATCAGGTGAATTCGAAGTCGATAGCGTCACACGGTGGCCGGTCCTAAAACTTTTTGATCAAGGTAGTATCATATGCACCTACTTGTTTAGGCCGGAAAATTTTGCACCTAAGTGGAAAAATGTATTATGTTACTTTTATTGATATAAAATTTGCATATTTCAGTTGATAAATATTGTTATTGCAAAAATATTTTTTTATCAATTAAATAACCTAAAAAATACCTGACTTAAAACATTGCCATTTTTTGTTGATTCTACATCATCCTTACTTTTAATAATATATTCGACAAAAAAAACATATTTCAATAATAATTATTATTTAACTGAATGATTCAAACCTTAAATGTGTAAAAATTCTACCAAAAAAACTTAAATAAAAGTGACAGTTTTACAAATGTATAGTTTAACAATGCTTTTTGTACAACAAGCCTATCTTTATTTTAAGTTTATAGTCTAAAAATTTTCACATTTAAATCTTCTCCCTGGCTCCATCCCAACTCACTGTCTGCGAAGACTGCTGGGGTCAGCTCTCCTCGTCCTCAGGTTGTATGCTCTTCTGTCCCGGACTACATCCCCCAGGCCGTGACTCTGCATCAGGTTATCTTTTGGCACCACCCATGAATTCTTTGGTCTTCCTCTGGTTGTTATTCGAGGAAGATCCATAGAGATTCCTGGTTTATGTGCCATGTGATCGGGTGCTTTGCGTCCAACGTGCCCATACCATCTCAATCGCCTCTCCTCCATCTTACTGTTGATGTCTGTAACACCTAGGTTTCCACGAATGCGCGAGCTTTTTATTTTGTATCTTATGGACACACCAGCTGACCATCTTAGCATGCGCATTTTTCACATAATTCTGTTAAAAAAATAGAGTTCTACAATTTAAATACCTAATCAATTAATACTTGACTGTTGACTTTAATTGTTTTCCAGACATAAAAATATAATTTCTGGAAAACACAATATTTGCGAATATTCTTCATCAACATTATTTGTTTTCTCAATTATCTGTTTATTTTCCTCATTATCTAAGCTAAGTCAAGTTATTTTTTTTTTTCCTTTTGCAAATATTCTTAACAATGTGTTGTACATATTTTGAATATTGTAATCCATACTTATGACCGGTTTTGCCACCGTGGCACTAAAGTTCAAGGAGATGTTTCTCTCTAAAATATTATTATAATTACTTAAGTTTATTTACTGTGACGTTTCTTGACGAATTTTCTTTAAAATATATTATATACATTTATAATGAGATGGTCAATAATTTTCACAATAGCTATACATAATAACCTTTCCATCTGAACATCATATTTAGTATGAAGTCCATTTTAAAATATGGACGTATGAATATAAATAAATGAATCAATATATCGATCGTCCAGTTCATTACTTAGACAACTCCAAATAACCTGTTTTGAGATAATGAGAAAAGCAATATTATAATCGTCACCATAAATCAAATACTATTAATTTTTGCCCGAGTTTTATATATTTTATTAATAGATTTTATCAACATCTATTGATAAAATATATTAAACTCCGGCAAAAATCAATAGTATTTGATTTATGGTGACGTTTTTATAATAGTGCTTTTCTCATTATCTCAAAACAGGTTATTTGGAGTTGTCTGAGTAATGAACTGGACGATCGATATGTAAAAGGAAAAATAAGTAAATAAAAACCTATTTTATATTTTTGTGTTCACCACATGTTTATTTTTGGGTTTACTACCGGTTTCGAAGACCACCGTCTTCATCGTTAGATGAAGATAAACTAAATTGCTAAAAATCCTGTTATGTGATGAGATGTGATTGAGATGTGATATTTAATGTGATTCAATGGTAAATGGGGCGGCCGCCCCATTTACCATTGAATCACATCTCTCCCCACTTCCCTCCCCCTACCTCATTCCTCTTATATTATTAACGCTTGTACAGGAAATATATTTTTTTAATAATTTATTTTATCTTCACCTGACGATGAAGACGATGGTCTTCGAAACCGGTTGTAAACCCAAAAATAAACCTGTGGTGAACACAAAAATATAAAATAAGTTTTTTATTTACTTATTTTTCCTTTTACGTAAAAAATGGCACCACAAAGTGAAACTATAGTCTTTTCGAAGATTCAAGAAATCAATATGATGCCCTTGCGGTCGGGCTCGCCCTACATTGGTGGGGTGTATCTCGGCCGGGGGAATGTTTGTGGGATGAGCCCGAACCTTTTTATGTCTTCTCTCTTGAATGTATTTTTTTTGTCATCTATTTATTTTCTGTTTTTTTTTATCTTCTTGTTCTACGTGTTCAAGAGTGTGGGCTGAAAAACATCTGGTGTCCCCGTGGCTGGGCTCGCCTTTTATTGGTGGGGTGTATCATAGCCGGGGGGGGTGTTATTAAATGAGCCCAGACTTTTTGATAGCTTCTGTTTTTTAATGTATTCACTTTTTAATGTGTTCTTGAAATGTGTCTAAATGTATTATGTACATACTATGCTGCTATCAATAAACCTGTATTTATTTTATTATTATTATATATATATTTATTGATAACAACTAAGTCTTCTTTTCTCTTGCCTTCTTGGATCTTGCCTCGGGTATGTGGTGGGTGCAATAATTCAATAAAAATGCAACTGCCTGCAGTTGAACCCATTAAATTTTAACAATAAAATGTGCGTGTACATGATTTCTCTCGCGGTCAATACATGTCTATGGTCCCGACTTCAGTATACATTCTTCCACTTTATAAAATACGATAACTCGACTAAAATGTAGCGTGTGTGAAGGTGTATGAACGATTCTGAATTCCACTTGTTTTGTTGCCATAACAACTGCGACTGAGTACAACCAAAAGCAACCATATTAAGAGTGCATCAAATTTACAATAATTGTCTTTAGACTTTTCCAGTAATTCAGTCTTCATTTTTGACTTCATATTTTACTGTCCTTACTGTTAGACTCCACTATAGAAAATCTGACATAATTTTTGAATAACAAAGATATTAATAAAAGTGTCATATACAACAGAATGGGTATTGAAGAGGATCCCGTCTGTGAGTATAGTCTGGATGATAATACTATAGAGCATAGGTTCCCAAACTTATTTGACCCACTACCCCCTTTTCAGCAAAAAAATACACAACGCCCCCCCTGGAAATATATATTTTTTTAAATTAAGAAAACAGAAAAATGTAGTGAACATTTTTTTATGTATATACTCGTATCTATAGTGTTATGAATAAGATACGCTGATACTTAAATTGTTGAAGTATTTATTAAATGATCCTACTTAAAAGAATGAACCTGATGTACTGCCACCAATTTATTAATATTTTGCAGTTTATTATTTGCCATAAAGTTTCAGCAAAAAAATTATGCAAGTATGTGAGTATTTTTTTAATTTCAAAAAGGTATTTAGAAAATAAAACAATTTGGAAAAGAAATTAAAAAATATTTATTAAAATAAAAGTTATTTATTAATATAATTCAAATAAGCAAGTAGCCCCCCTGCTTCCCCCAGGGCCAGCATGGCCCGTTTAGTTCCCTCCAGTACCCCTAGGGGGGCCGATGGGGCCACTTTGGGAACCTATGCTAAAGAGCAGGGATCTCCAAAATACGGCCCGCAGGCCAACACCGGCCCGCGAGCACCACCAATCCAGTCAGTCATAGTTTATTTTGATTACATTGTAAAATTTACAATGTAAGTAAATCATACAAAATAATAATCATATGTTTTTATTTAACGACCAATTAAGAAACACAATAACTGACATACATAATGAAATTGAACATTTTAACTGTAATTAATGATAGGAGATTTGTCCTAAAAACTTACAACAAGTGACATACATAGGTAATTCACATAATGAAATTAAACATTATAATTATGATGAATGAGATTTATGTAGCTGGAACTTTCCACTGACAATTGTTTGGAGTTGTGGATCAAGTTTACTAGTTGAAATTATCAGCAGCGACTTCAAATGCTCATCAGTTAATTTAGATCTTTAAATATTTTTTGTATATTTCATTTGTTTTTTCACACAGATAAATAGTGCCGAAAGCAGAAAAAAAGCCACGAACAAGTTTATGCAACTGATCAAACTGTGTGAGTGGAAGACTTCTAAAATTCCAGCAATTATGACTTTAAATATTTTCTCTTTAAAAATATCGCTACACCAACCGTAAATACCAACCGAAATTGCTAACGGAGCGGAGTCCACCCCCGAGCCCTGCGCCATAGATATCTCACTCGCCGGCTAGTCCCAATACGAAAATTTGCGCGTAATTCAAAACTATAGTATGTTGGTATGATGAGCTAGCTAGGTCTTGGCTCTTGGGACTTAGTGGGGGAGTCAGTGTGGCCCTTAGGCTAAAAAGTTTGGAGACCCGTGCTATGGAGCATGTGTTTTTCGATTATCCTTTACATAGCAGATTTAATTTACCGTATCTTTGCCGTGTCTGTTAAATAGTGCACGTTTTCTTTATTCGAAAAACTTTTTCGCTCATAGATCAATTAACATTTGTGTTCATACCATACTAATAACAGTTTTTCACATGAATTTCCACAATGTTTCTGCAGTAAAAAATACAATTCTGCTGTAAAAAATACAGACGACACTCGACAAAGCCGAAGTTAGCCGATTATGGCCGACAGTCTCTTTCTTAAGCCCGGTGTGTATTACTTACCGCTGGGTACTGTAACTTGTAGCTAAAGCTAAAAGACATGCTACTGATAACAACGCCTTACTTCTTTATCAACATTTAGAGATACTATCGTCGGAAAATATGATAAAGTTGGCTTGTTTACATGCTTTTAGATGACCGATAACAAAGTAATAAAACCGTTACCTTTTTTTCAATTATTTACATAATAATAATAATGGAAGGACAAGTCAAATAGCGCCGTTTTGAATGTAAACAGTTTAGTCTCAATGGGTGTATATTTAATGTTAAATATACGGTTTTAAACTGCACTAAAAATATTTGAAAATAAAGAAAAACATAGTTTTAAAGAATTGTTGATGAAATGTTACAACAATTAATGATTTATTGTTAAGTAACTGCAATAAATAAATGATTAAACAGAAATAATTTATTTTTACCCTCGTTCTGGTGTACTATTGAATAAATAATAGTCGCGACTAACGATTTTATTATTTTGACATTCAATTATCATGTGCTATGTCGGGGCGGTATTGTTGTGTTCAATGTTGTATTTTATATGGGACATTGATATAAAATGTGTTTATAGGAGTATTTAGTATTTTTACGTCGTCCTTTACTGTCCATGCAGTGAGACTCTAGAACCAGTTGCAAACAAATGTTAGACTCGCTCCGTCCTTGGCATGCTTTAAAAAGCAACTGAAAAAACTGTACATTTCTAGTCAGTAATACAACGTGGTTCACACTTTTCTTTCGTTCCACTATCCTTTCCTTTTCCTTTCATTGATGATATCTCACTTTTACTTTAATATGTTTATAAATATTGTATGAATAATCATTTGAACAGTACTGTTGTATTCAATGCAGTGTTTTATGTGGAATTTTGATATAAAATGCATTCATAGGAGTAGGAATTATTTTACAATGTGAATCTTTGTTCTACAAGCACCGTTATATAACAGTTAAGAAACGTTATATAAAAACTCTGAAGCCGTGCATGACACGAGTTATATACGAGGGTCATCCAGAAACTAAGGTTACAAGAGCTCCTGAGGCCGGGGTAATTTTTTCGTCTCAAAGTTGGTGCCACTGGCGTGTAGAAGGGGGTCTTAACGGTTAGTTTGTTTGGTCCCGCGTGTTTGTCGGCCATTTTGTTCAGTCACGGTAAATTCTTCCGATGGAGAGGTCGTCGTGCATTCCCGCCAATACAGTTCTGCTGTAAAACCGTGTCTACTGTCGTCCGTGCGAGACCCGCGCGGTCATCAGTTTTTTGACTTTGCAGAACAATACCACCGTGAATATCCATCGGAAGCTCGTGGAAGTTTATGGTAGTAATGTGATGAGTCGAAACCATGTTACGAAGTGGATTAGGTTGTTCAGAGAAGGCCGTACTGATACTGACGACAAGACAAGGCAGTGATTTCTGATGAATCTGTGCAAAAAATTGAAGGATAAGTGCAAAATGACCGCCGTGTGACGCTTGACGACCTTCACGAAGAATTTCCTGACATTTCTCGAAGTCTCCTTGGTAATATTGTGTCGGAAAAACTTGGTTACAAGAAGTTGTGTGCGAGATGGGTACCCACAATGCTCACACCGGAGCACCGTCAAAATCGCGTGACCGCCGCGCGTGAATTTTTGGATCGTTTTGCACAGGAGGGAGAAGCTTTTCTGGACTCTATCGTGACGGGAGATGAGACTTGGGTGTGTCACTACACCCCAACAATTTTTCAACGATCAGGAGGTCGAGGAAGCTTTGAAGAAGTGGCTGAAAGAGCTGGCGGTGGAGGTGTATGACACTGGCATACAAAAGCTGGTGCCCCGACTACAGCAATGTCTCGATCTCGACGGCGATTACGTTGAAAAATAGTTAAATATATTTGTGAATTTCAATTAAATACAAGCATTTTTCGATCCTACATAAATGTTGTAACTTTACTTTCTGGATGACACTCGTATCTAGTATTCAACAAAATTGCAAATTCTTCAGTCTTAAAACAACTTGCATTTAATATTTCGCATAGCCATTTGAACACATTCTTAATTGTCGTTCCGCCAAAAATAGTTGCTGCAAGAAAGTCTACTTTTGTGGTTGAGACACGAATTATTTTTGTATTATATTCTCATAAGTGTTAAGTCTTGATCAAAAATATGATTGCGCTGTCACAAATCTATTTTCGTTGCTTAACCAAACAAATATATATTTTAGATATTCCCACTTGTCACAATACTATTTTAATCACTCACTTGTAAGAATACGAAGATAGTTAATATTATTTTTCCATGACCGGTGTTTATATTTATAATTCTTCACTTGTTTTGACTGGTGTAGCTGTGTTTTATCATATGAAGATTTTTGCTCACTTCAAGTATATTGTAAGAAAATATGTGGTTGCTATAAGGAACGAAAAAGTCAAATGGACATATCAAGTAAACGGTTTCGATAAAATAAAATAAACAAATTAATGATTCGTTTATATAATATTTCAGTATTTTTCCATATTACCATGATTACATTTATCTAGATGACCTCCGTGGCATAGTCAATAAGAACTTGTCTTTAGACCCGAAGGTTGAGGGTTCGATCCCCGTCAATTGTCATCTTTTATTACAAAATATATCAGTTTGGTATTCACATCAATCATCTTTAGCATATTTCTGGCTGGTTGTAAGAGATTTTGACATGGCAATAAAATCGTCAGATTATACTGTATACAATGAAAGATAAATAGAATGCAGTAAGTAAATTTTTATAATGTGTTATTTTATATTACACTTTTGTTATTAACATTACAATCTCGCTGGATTATTGCCGAGTGCAGTCTCTTCGAAAATCAAACAGGAACCCTTTTTTGAAAAATCTGGGTACTAACAGGAATCAAACCCGTAACCTATGACTGGGGACTCAAGTATCTTCTTATCAACAAGGCCACTGAGGTCGTCAGTAAATCATCTTAAAAATGTAAATGTTCTAAAACACACCAGAAAACAACAACACTCCAAAGTATTTTAAAAACATCTTTAAAATGTACCTACCATCACAATATTTCCATGTCGGAAGAGAAAGAGAAAAGAAGCGCCAGACATCCAAAAATATTCTCGATCAACTCCTACCATTTCACTTACTGCCATTTCCTTCTTTTATCCTTCTACCATTCACTTCATCAAACCATATATTCATCGGTCTTCCTCTACCACGTCTTCCACTCACATTTGTACTGTATATTGTTTCTTTTAGTCTTTCTTCACGACTTATATTATATTTATCTATTATATTTTCAAATTCGTTTAAACAATTATTTTGAAAAATTATAAAATATGCACTCACTATAAACATATATTTTTTCAAATATTTAAATTAAATATCACAAATATATCTCTCTAGGAAAATTAAAACATTATTGTGTTTATTTAATTAATTATTTACTCACAGATAAACTGTGTCAATCATTTAACTAGACAGATAACCTGTACTGGTTAAAATAAAAACATGATAGTACTAACATTTCTGTCACATAGTTGGTTAGACGCTTTTTTCCAACCCGGGAGTGACGCGTTCAATTTCCGCAGATTTTTTTTAATGGGTCTCAGCCTGTATTTCAATGTCATCAACACCTTTCTAGTTGGTTGGACAAGATAGCCACATGACAATATACTCGCCAGATTTTTATGTATAAATCGAAATTGTAACTCAATACAATTTAGTGATAATATTACCTACTTACAGCATTACCTCTTGGAGTATTTCATAGGTTTCCCTCAGTAATTTTATGCCTCCATGTTCCACTTCAATACACAAATAATGGCACTAATACCTAGTTGTGAACCATAATTTTGACTGAACTTTATATTGAATAATTTGAGTATACAAATAAGAATGGAATGTCTGAAAAGTGATTTCGTATTATCGATAAAACTCCGAAAATACATCAAATACTGGATCGTGGATGGCCGTTTTCTCTCGTGTATATTATTGAACGTTCGTTATTCACGATCAAAACATTAATTTAGTCGGTATTAGTCGTATTTGGCCTTTCAGGGTGAACCATTTTTTAAACCACATTTGACACACGATCGCTTAAAGGATCATCGCCATCCAGTGTAAATGTTTTTTTTTTAATATTTGTTTCGCATTTATTCTTAATACTACTAAAAATCATAATTTATTCATTCAATCATTTAACATTTTATTGTAAAAACAATCTGGCAGGTTTATTGTCAGGCAGCAATCTCTTCAAATTTTAAAAGACTGTTCATATTTATGAAATTTATGAACATAAACATATTAAAGTAAAAGTGAGATATCATCAATCAAATGTAAAGGAAAGGATAGAGGAAATGAAAAAGAAATAATGATTGAACCACGTTATACGAGTATTAATAGCTAGAAATGAAGAGTTTTTTTCAGTCGCTTTTTAAAGCAGGCTAATGACGAAGCGAATTTAACATTGGTTTGTAACTGGTTCCAGAGTTTCACTGCGTGGGCAATAAAGGACGACGTAAAAAAAGAAGAGCGGTGAACTGGGAATCATCAATACTGAAAAAATCATCAAGCACCAAAAAACAAGTGATTTTGTTCCAAATACTAATATCTGGATAAACAATGGCCGAAAAAATGCGTTCAACTCAATACTCGTAATACACATTTAACGAGTTTGGAACAAAAAAAATTACCTTACGACATACGAGTATATCTGAGAAATACGAAAGTATTTGCCGGACAATATATTGATTTAATTCCCAATTGATTTTATTTCCCACCGTTATTTTATTCACCTTATTCTATATATGAATTTTATTTCCTGTAAATTTTAATTTTAAATAAATTTATTTATAAGATTGACTTGAAAAACAAAAATAGACAACGAAACTTTGGAAAATTCCATTTGAGTGTACTATTACAGTATATGCCCGCTTACCGTCATCCCGTTTACCGTCATATCTGAATCACCGTGAATTACCTTTTGGAACATATGAAAAGAAAAACACAGTAGATTACGCATAAACACAGTAGATTACGCATAAACACAGTAGATTACGCATAAACACAGTAGATTACGCATAAACACAGTAGATTACGCATAAACACAGTAGATTACGCATAAACACAGTAGATTACGCATAAACACAGTAGATTACGCATAAACACAGTAGATTACGCATAAACAAGAAGTTAAAAAAAATATTATACGAGTGTTTTAGAAAAACTATTCCACTTTTGGATAAATACGAGTATACCCCGTCCGTATTCGGCATCAAATCATTTGTGTGCCCCTTTTTATGAACCGATTTAGTTGTGTAACTAATAACTTGTATTAAAAAGGTATTTTTTCTAAGAAAGCAATCTTTATATATTATTTAAAGTTAAGGTATCAATACTGTGGAGGTTTAACCCTTCCTTCTCTGTGATGTGTAACTAATACACATTGATTCTAAAAACTTTAATATCTCTATAAATATAATAAATACTGGGTTCAGATTTAAGATATTCCTCCGTAATACATTTACGCATTGAATGAAAAAAATAATATTAATAATAATTAGCACTTATTGGCCACATCAGATATATTTTGTGAAAATCGGGAATAAATTCACCAATACAATCAAACGTGTGCCAGTGTGTCACGTAGATATATACATAAAAAAAACCCACTATGGGTGAGGAAGCGACGTTATTCACGTCTGACTCTCATTACTTCGGTATATGGGAACGCAAAAAATCGAATCTCAGTTCGCTCGCTTCTCTCGCTTCAGTAGCTCGCGGGCATTCGTTTGAGGTGGTCTCGTCACCCGCTTGTGAGCGTCGGCCGATGTTTTTTTTTTTTTTCATATTTTTAGCAATTCAATTTCAATTATTATCACTTCTCACTTCAAATTTAATTAATTTAAGCGATCGGCAATGAATATTTTAATTTTTCCGATTTTAAATCGCTCATTTTTACATGTGTATTGAATACACAGCGCCGGAACGCGTGGATTTTTTTAGCACAGGAAAGGAATAGTTAAATACACTAATTTGTTCAGTCAAACACTATTAATTCCACTTTATATAACGGTAGAACCCTACCGGTTTCATGGTTTTCTCCTCATCATCAGATGAGCACAAACAAGGCTCTCCGTAAGCCTTATTTGTGCTCCCCTGATGATGGGGTGAAAACCTTGAAACCAGTTATACCGTTATATAAAATGGATTAAACTGTGTTTGACTAAACAAATTACAAAATAATGTTTTGTTACAATTTATTTTTTATTACTGTTATTAAAAAAATGTTTATTTTATTACTTACTTGCATTTTTTGAAGTTTAATTACGGTTCAATTAAAAATATACGTATTAAATAGTACAGGTAGATACTCATATATAGTAAAAAAATCGTTTACCTTATAAAAAATCGTTTACCTTATAAAAAAATCCTTTACCTTATAAAGAAAACGTTTACCTTATAAAAAAAACGTTTACCTTATAAAAAATCGTTTACCTTATAAAAAAAACGTTTACCTTATAAAAAAATCGTTTACTGTATAAAAAAATCGTTAACCTTATAAAAAAATTATTTACCTTATAAAAATGCGTTTACCTTATAAAAAAATCGTTAACCTCATAAAAAATCGTTTATCTCATAAAAAAAACATTTATCTTATAAAAAAATCGTTTACCTTATAAAAAATCGTTTACCTTATAAAATAATCGTTTACCTTATAAAGAAAACGTTTACCTTATAAAAAAACGTTTACCTTATAAAAAATCGTTTACCTTATAAAAAAATCATTGACTTTATAAAAAACCATTTACCTTATAAAAAATCGTTTACCTTATAAAAAAAACGTTTACCTTATAAAAAAATCGTTTACTTTATAAAAAAATCGTTTACCTTATAAAAAAATTATTTATCTTATAAAAATGCGTTTACCTTATAAAAAAATCGTTAACCTCATAAAAAATAGTTTATCTCATAAAAAAAACATTTACCTTATAAAAAAATCGTTTACCTTATAAAAAATCGTTTACCTTATAAAATAATCGTTTACCTTATAAAAAAATCGCTGGTTGTTGGCTGATAGTGAAATATCTCACCATAACGATATTTCAGTCCCTGTTAATCACGGTAAGCGAACACCTACTGTACTTCTAAATCTATATATTTTTTCCGTAAGTTACTACTCAAAGTGATTAATTAATAATTAATAAACAAAATATTGTACCCAATTACTGAAAAACAATTAATTAATATTCGACACACAACCTTAAATGTTAATTAATTTTTTTATTTATTTATATACATTGATGTAAATAATGATCTATTTTTCCTCTAATATTTGACCTTAAATTAAATTTAGATACAGGTGTTTTTGCATATCATTATAAAAATATAAATATGTTATCAAATCAACAGTGTGAACGTAACTAAATTCTTGGTGGAAGAAGACCAAAAAGAGTGTGGTTTTACCAAGTCTTCTTCTTCTTCTTCTCCCTGGCTCCATCCCAATTTATTGTCTGCGAAGACTGTTGGGGTCAGCTCTCCTCGTCCTCAGGTTGTATGCTCTTCTGTCCCAGACTTCGTCCCCCAGGCCATGCCTCTGCATCAGGTTATCTTTTTGCACCACCCATGAATTCTTTGGTCTTCCTCTGGTTGTTATTCGAGGAAGATCCATGGAGATTGCCTGGTTCACAATGTGATCGGGTGCTCTGCGCCCAACGTGCCCATACCATCTCAATTGCCTCTCCTCCATCTTGCTGTTGATGTCTGTAACACCTAGGCTTCCACGAATGCGTGAGCTTTTTGTTGTTTTACCAAGTAGATTAATTTTAATACAAGGAAATATGGTGAGTGAGAGAAATCGTAGGAACAGTATGAGAAGATGTTGAGGAGGAGAAGAAGGTATGTCGTGATAAGTATGTTTGACGTTGTGTCGTCTCTGCATACCCTGATACGGAGCGGATTTATATGTGTATATTGTTTAAATACAATAATTATACTTAATAATTTATTATGTAACGTTAGTCAAGAGTGCTTTGAAGTTTGTAAAGGGTCTTTCAAATTGAGCGTTTTTTTTTATACTTGGATAAAACACAGATGACGTTCTGAACTTGACTGGGTCTTGTGACATTTGAGAAATTTAATGTATGACATTTATAAAAATGGAGTCGTATACAATACAACAACGCGTTCAAATTGTTGAAATATTTTATGGATTGTAATCTCCGGAAACGGTGATGTTAATTGGCCACCAAGATCATGTGATCTGAAAACGTTGGACTATTTTCTCTGGGGTTACGTGAAAAGCCAGGTCTATAAAAATGACCCTCAATCAATTCCTGATCTGAAGGACAAAATTATTCGCGTAATGGGTGAGTTAGAACAGCAATTATGCCAAAATGTCATCGAAATTTTTGACTAAAGAGTGGACATCTGTGGAGCTGCAAGAGGTCGACATTTGGCGGGTATTGTTTTTTGTGTTCAAATTTCATACATTATACTTTAATGACCAATAAAAAGTTTTTTGAAATCAAAGAAAATTGTGTGTTGATTCACAAATAAAAAAAATTGAATTAAAAAAAAACCGCTCAATTTGACGGACCCTTTATCATGGAAGCATATTCACATCGCAGGGGCGCACGAAGTGCGATATTGAAAAAAGAGTTGCAGCAAGCAATATAGTGGTATGTTACTGACCGAAGCATTTCAAGAGAAGGAAAGCTGGCTGCTTATAATGATACTCTGGTCCCATTATTGAGTTGTGCAAACGAAACTTGGACATGGTAAAAAAGTTATACAAATGTGGTAGAAATGAGATCTTTGCGTAAAATATGTGGAAAAAATAAATAACAGAAAAACGGATGAGGAGATATGATTCGCAAAAGATACAATGATTAAGATAAATAAATGAGCATTGATATGGGTTGGCCCCGTGAAAGAATGAATAATGAAAGATTTATACAATAAGCTATTCGATTATTATACAATAGAAGGTACAGTACCCGGCGGTAAGAAACACACATCGGACTTGAGAAAGAGACTGTCGGCCATAATCATAAACTTCGTTTTGTAGAGCGTCGTCTCTGTCGCACAATGCACTAAAAGTCTCGCAACGGAACACGTGTATGAATGACAGAGACGACGCTCTACAAAGCCGAAGTTAGCCGATTATGGCCGACAGTCTCTTTCTTAAGTCCGATGTGTATTACTTACTTTTATTTATTTTATTTTATTTTATTTTATTAGGAAAACATACAGTGTTTATGTCGGTATTATTACTGATATCTATGGGTTTCGAAACACCATTTAACAGTTTTCGCATATGGTTTCAATGCGAAAACATTGAAACCATATTTCGCATATGGTTTACTGCCGGGTTCTGTACAAGAAGTTTGGAAAAACCTAGAATAATGTGGCACTACCAAAAAAATCTAAATTCTTAAATTGGAAAGAGTGAAAAGTCTTAACAATAGAGGAGTATGCATGATAAAGTGTATAGAGATGACAGAAGCGAAATACGTGAGCAACGATATAATGAAGTGAAGGTGTGTTCTCTCTGCCTTACCCCAATTAGTACATGGCGTGATGGTGATGATGATGCTTTGAAGTTAAATTTTATAACGAAAGTATGAAGAGTCTTCATAGTAATTTGTTGTATTTAACTTTTGTTGAATACAATACAACTCGACGGGGTTATTGCCATGTGGCAATCTCTTCCAACCAACCAGAAAGCTTCAAAAAAGATTTAAGGGAAAACCAGATTGGAATCATTTAAAAAAAATCTGGGTTCCAGTGGGATTTGAAGCCGCAACCGAAGAGACAGGCGTCTTACCAATTAGACCACGGAGGTCGTCTTGTTAGTAAAATCAAATCATTCAATTTATTATGATAAAAAATATCGATTTTCGTGTTAACGTATAAAAAACACTGTACGTTTGTAGTTTCACTTGTTACATGGATGTTTGTTCGTCTAATTCTAAACCATTGTTTCTCAACCTGTGGGTTGCGACTCTGCGAGAAAATAAAAATGGCTCAGGTGAACAAATAGACAATTATCCTTTTTCTGAGAAAAAGAACACATTTATTTACAAAAATCCAAGTCATTGTTATATACGATGTCCCAAAAGTCGTCTAGTGAATTAAAAATCTTATATTCTCTACTTTTTTTATCATCCATAAATAGTTTTATGTAAAAACACTTTCCATCGATAATTTCCTTTTGTTAACATAAGTTTTAAAAACAAAGATTTGAAAATTATGAAAATCTGACATTTATAATTTATTTTGAATTCTTAGGTGACTTTTGGAACAGCCTATACATACTTTACTTCAATGGTTACATATGTATATATCATCATCTTCATCATAGTCAACCAGGGTCGATCCACTGCTGGATGAAGGTCTCCCCAAGTTGACTCCAAATAGTTCGATTTTTTGCTCGCTGATGCCATGTAATGCTGCCATGCTTCCTGATTTCATCTATCCAGCGTACCTTCGGTCTTCTTCTGGGACTATTTATGCCTCTTGGGTACCATTGGATTATTTCGGATGTCCATCGGGAGTCTGACATTCTGGCTACGTGTCCGGCCCATTGCCACTTCATTCTTTTGCACACCTTTATAACGTCTTCTACCTTTGTTATATTGCGAATCCAGGTGTTTCGTTTACGTATACGAGTATATACATTCTATTATATAGCTTATGTAGTATTACGTTTACGTATATATACATTCTATTATATAGACATTATATAGTAGGCAAAGAAAGTAATGTAATCATCATATTGATGACGTAAACAGTAGATATCCCTACCTTATAAGGGTTATCGTAGTTGTGCAAGAACTACACTTGTGGGGTTACGTTCACATGTATCTATACCATATTAAGCTATAGAAAAGAACCCCGAATTTTTTATTTTATTTTTTATCTTTTGGGGATTGCAAGGCTAAAAAGGTTGAGGAACAATGAACTAAACCAACACATTTATTTGATATTGTAATTTGTTTTATCAAACACTGTTTATTCCACTTTATATAACGGTATAACCCTACCGGTTTCAAGGCCTATGAGCTCCACATTGTTAATGCATTAACTATAAACAATACATTTATTTGAATTAGAAATAAAGTAAAACCAAACTATTATATGTACATCATATATTATATAAAAACCATAGTTTCAAAATCTTTCTGATTGGTGGGTAGAGATTGCCACATGGTAATAAGCCCACCAAGTTGTACTGTATACAACGAAAGTGTAATACAATACAATATATCTGAGAAATATCTTTTCAAGCAACTTACGTAAGCAAGATAAGTTGATCGGTTGGAAAAAAATTACCTTAAACCATGAAAAATGTATACGAAAACATAAAATTTTACATAAATTAAATTAAACATTTTTTTTAATCCACCACTGTTTTATTTAACTCACTACCGGTTTCAAAGACCTCCGTCTTCCTTGTCAGGTGAAGTTGAAATAAATTGTGTCGAAAATATATTTTTTCTAATCGTAATAGGTACAGGTGAGGGGGAGGAGAGTTATGGCTAATAGGTGAAGGGAAGAAGATAGGTGTCAAAAGATAATGCCTACCTACTCCCCTCCCCCTCTCATGTACTTTTTACAATAAGTAAAAATATATTTTAGACATTATTTATTTCAATTTCACCTGACGAGGAAGATGTAAGTCTTTGAAACCTGTAGTGATTGTGGTGAATTAAAAATTAAAAATAAGTTTTTTACTTATTTTATGAAAATTTATGAACATGACCACACATAGTGAAACAAACGTTTTTTTTTTAAATAAGTGTTTTACTTATTTTATTAAAATTTATGAACATGACCACACATAGTGAAACAAACGTATTTTTTTTAAAATAAGTGTTTTACTTATTTTATTAAAATTTATGAACATGACCACACATAGTGAAACAAACGTATTTTTTTAAAAATAAGTGTTTTACTTATTTTATTAAAATTTATGAACATGACCACACATAGTGAAACAAACGTATTTTTTTTAAATAAGTGTTTTACTTATTTTATTAAAATTTATGAACATGACCACACATAGTGAAACCAACGTATTTTTTTTAAATAAGTGTTTTACTAATTTTATTAAAATTTATGAACATGACCACACATAGTAAAACAAACGTATTTTTCTAAGATTCAAGAAATAAATATTGATAATAGAAAAAATAGGGTCTCAGACTCCACAAGAATGTCATTCTTATATTCTAAAACAACAGATCTATAGAATCTAAATTTCAATAATATACACGTTTAATAAATAATATTTCACCATTCTGCAATTCACCTCGCTAGTGTCGACATAAAATTATATTCATCGAGGCTCGCGTCGGAACAAAACGTCTGAGCGAAATCGATACTCAATCTAGCAAACTATAGTATTAATTTAATATATAGGTAGTATTTCTACGAGTATATATCAATAACAAACCCGCATAGTACGACAGCCAAGAACAAACGTGTTTTAAGTTTCGTATCAACACGTCTTTTATCTCAGTTCATTTGTAGCTACCGTCGAGTCGACTCGCTTCGCTAACGCCCATGGTGTAATATTATATTATTCCTAACGTAACGAAACCAACATACGATTTTCAACGAAATAAATAATTTATTTTTGTCGTATTTTCTAAACGTCTTTTAGAAAGTGTGTAATTAATGACTTTTCAAATAACCTCTGAATTATTTTAATTGTTTTTTTATTTTTATGGTGTTCTACATAAATCTAAAAAGAAAAACGAGTTATATTTAAAAAAAAATCCATCGCAAATGTTTCGATTTGGATTACAAAATGTGATCGTTATTTAAAACGCTACGATATATTTCTTTTTAAATCAGTGTTTTAACTTACTTGTATTACACAAAATGAAGATTTTTAATTAATATTTTGAAGAAAATGTTTCGTGTTATGTTTAGACTTCAAGATTTTCAAAAGTGCCGTATGAGGTGTCTTGTGGTGTAGTGATAAAGTGGCTCGTGTTTGAATATTTTAATAAAAACTTAGTTTTTTTTAATTTTATATGGCTTTGATCTTCGTTTTTACTTGATTTTATTTCATTATTTGTTGGATGAGTGAATACAATTTTCGATACTAGAAGAGTGCACAACATGACGGCAACATTTTGCTATGTGAGTAAATTGTGAATATTAAAACACACTTTTGATTCGGAGACTTTAAATAACACGATATACGTTTTTTTTTCTTAGTAACAACGAAAGAAACATTCAATCAAATGCATATATATGCGATATTATTCATTAATAACGTTCGCTTATCTAAAAATTCTTCGAAAAAATGTTTATGATTTGTGAAAAAAAAATGGTAATCGTGAAAATCTTCTTAATTTTGTTATTAGTCAGAATTGAAGAATTCGTTATATATTAAATACGAGTGAAAAATGTTTTTCAAATATATTTTTTAAATTAATTCGTAGAATAAAAACCTTAAAATAATAGCACTACACCGGTTCGAGTAAAAATATTATAAACGTAGATTTTTTTTTAGAATTGTTATAATTTTTAAAACAAATATTTTTTGATTACCAATTGAAACGGTTTGATTTATTTATTTGTTTATTATGAATTTGTTCATCATTATGCTCATATATTACAATAAAACGATACTATGATCATCTGTTATATACATGATCGTCAATCAATCAAATATTTTTATTGTATTGTATACCATATTGTATCTATATATTTGAATCACGGTATGAATAAAATAAAACAATTATGATTATTTATTCATAAAAAAAAAACACAATGGTTTTTATACAATTTGAAAAAAATTCAAGATAAGGTTTTAGCATTTTTATGGATTAGCGCTATCAAAGGTAATCCATTGGTGTTATCAACTCGAATATTTCAACCTGTTGGTCGGTTAATATTACAGTCCCCCTTAAGTTGTTATCTCACCGTAACAAGTTGGGGGGTTCTTGATAATAATACCTCATAATTTATCTCGCACAGATATATAGATACACGCAGTGGTACATCAACCTGCTTACGCCCCCACAGACACAACACATATGTACGTGTCGTGACATTAATACAATTAAACTGTAATTTTATAATAACAATAATGTTTTACGAATTATTTTGTATTGCGTTAACATTTTTATTCATTGGATCTTTAAGACCGAATTGTAAACCTGGGTATGTTTTTTTTTATGGAACTAAAAATTGTTTTTTTATGGAACTAAAAATTGTTTTTTTATGGAACTAAAAATAGTTTTTTTATGGAACTAAAAATTGTTTATTTATGGAACTAAAAATTGTTTTTAATTAGAAATTAAGCGTAGCGTTGTTTTTGTAAACATTATTTAAACGATAATAGTCGATATTTTTATCAAATAAATACTTATCAACAATATCAATTCATTTTGTTGTCGGGGTATGGAAAGATCATAGTGAAATACTTCTCTACAATATAATTTTATTGTAAGCAAATACTTATTTTTTTTTAGTATATTTTTTCTTTTCTCACAATTTGGTTGAGAAGTATTGAGCCACTTCTAATTTATTAGTAATTCTAAAAAAATAGGTGTGCCTAACAATATAAAAAAAAAGGTTTAAAAATCCATTTAAGAATTTTTTTAACACAAAGAGTTTTGAATAAATAAAAAAATTAAACGAAAGAATATTTCTAGGTTAATACAAATTAGAGTAAAGTTATGGAAAGTGTAATTTTTTTAATTTTATTTATTTATTTGTTTACCATTGTCAATGATCTATTCTTAAATCAGGCTTAATAATGCATTTTTTAATGTTTACAAATATATTTAATTACGGGGGGGTGGGCCTTAGTGATAAAATAATAACTTGTATAATTTATATAAACATATTTAAGCCAAAAGATATAAAATAAAATATTTAATCTACGTAAAGCCTTGGGATTTTAAAGATAAAATAGACGCATATTTGCAAAAATGACCCAAACCACGTTTTACCTGTTTGGAAATAATTGAAGAAATATGGCTTTTGTATAAGATGTATGGCTTTTGTATAAGATGTATGGCTTTTGTACATGATTATTTATTTTACAAGACGCAATATGACTGTAAAGTAAACATATCACTAGCTTGAAATTTCACATATATTTGAAATTTCACATATATTAGAAATTTCTCATATTTAAGAAAGTTCACATGTATTAAAAATTTCACATATATTAGAAATTTGACATTTATAGGAATTTTTACATATATTAGAAATTTCACATATATTAGAAATCTCACATAAATTAGAAATTTCACATATATTAGAAATTTCACATATATTAGAAATTTCACATATATTAGAAATTTCACATATATCAGAAATTTCACATATATTAGAAATTTCACATATATTAGAAATTTCACATATATTAGAAATTTTACATATATTAGAAATTACACATATATTAGAAATTTTCACATATATTAGAAATTTCACATATGTTAGAAATTTCACACAAATTAGAAATTTCACATGTATTAGAAATTTCACATATATTAGAAATTTCACATATATTAGAAATTTCACATATATTAGAAATTTCACAAATATTATAATGAGGAATGTTTATTTAATATTTTACAACAAAACCAAATAATTTTTTTTTTGTGATGGATATTTATTACGTTTAAATATGTTTGTATACATTTTTAAATTGAACTAATTAAAAAGCATGTCAATAATATACGTTACATCTACATTACACTGACCTCAAACAGAATGTGCGACTATCACATATTGGTAGATCTATAAAAGTTTCTTTGTAGATCGTCTTCCCTTAGTAAGTCTTCAACGGTTTTCTTACCAAATATGTTATCTTAAACACATACATTTTATTATTTTTTTACAAGTTTACTCAAGTTATAGAAGATAAATATTAGTTTATGTATAGGGAATTATTTTTATGAATTTGGCTTTCTATGTAGGTAATTACTTCTGCATGACTTTTTTCATACATTTCTTATACTTATTTTAGGCCTGTTGGCCTGTTATGGTCCTGTTTCATTGTTTTTCTCTTTTGACGTCCTCTGCCAGCTGTCTTTCCATCTTTTGGGAGGTCGTCCTGGAGGTCTGCTTGCTTGGGGAATACTGTCCCTGGCCATTTTTATGGCTCTTGGTTCCGCCATTCTGGATACATGTTCGTTCCAGAACCTTCTTCTCTGTCGTCCCCATCTGACAATATCTTCAACTTCGCACATCCTTCGGATTTCTGTGTTTCGTACTCTATCACGAAGGGTTTTGCCAGCGATACTCCTGAGTACCTTCATTTCGCTGGTTCGAAGGAGATTTTTGGTTCTGACAGTGTCGGCTCTGGACTCTATGCTGTATGTCATTATGGGGCGGACACAGGTCTTGTATATCCTCACCTTGCTTTGGCTGTTCATTTACTTGTTTTTCCAAATAGTGTTCTTTAGACATCCGGAAATTGCTATCATATATTATACTTTCTTATATATTTTCTTTTTTATCCCCAGGTTACCACAGCTCTCCGTGTCAGCGAAGATATTGTGCCTCCTGATGGTAAGTCTTTTTTTTTTTCAATAATTACATCTTACTCAGTGCTATTCAAACAGTGATCTGCGGGACCGCTGTCGGTTCGCTAACATTGTTCCCTTTAAAGGTGTGCGCGTGTGCGGCCGCACATCTGTTAAAAATTGTCCGCACACATGTTTCCATCTTCCGCACACATCCCAAAGAAAGGAACATGTAACCATTTTTGTTTTGCGCAATTAAATATTTTATTTGATATTTTATGATGGGTTCTCAGGTTCCTTTCTTTGAGCTGTGTGCGGAAGATGGAAACACCATATACCTACTCGTATAACGTCACGTATTTCAAATAAAGACTTATACTAATATATTTTTTATATATAGCCTACATATTTGAAAAATGTAATTTATGATTTCGTGGTACATTATGTTGACTACTTAGTTTTATCTATGCATGAATATGCATATTTGTGCACTTCCCTTTCTTTTACTTGCACATACTCGTATAAGTTGATGGGCCGCACACACAATGAAAAAATTGGGGGGAACGTTGTTCGCCGGCCGGCGGTAATTAGTCTGCGGATCGGCGGTATCTGATACCCACCCCATCTTAAAAACATGAAGCCGATTCGACCCACGAGAAAGTTTGATCAGCACTGATCTTACCCGTACCTAGGAAAATTACAACACGTTGAAAATATGCCTCATATTTTAATGTGGTCGGAAAGCTACAATATAACTAATTTTTATTTACATTTCCTAATATTTTGTGTTATTTATGATATGTAATTTACATACATACATACCATCACACAATCTCCATGACTGGGAAGGCAGAGAGGATAAAACGCCAAGCTTTCCTACCTCTATATATGCTAGATCCTTCGCCTCTTCCACACACATTTTCATGCAATTACAACCATTTCTCTTTCAGTCAAAATGTATGTCCAGACCTAAATCTTACTAGTGCTGGCAGTTAAGTAATGCCTGACAGTTTTAGAGTTAATCTCGTACGACTCTACTTCTCGCAATATTACTTTAGATATTTCCCCGAACATCAGAGGCAGCATTGCTCTGGAAAAAAGTGGGCTTGTTATCAAGCAGTAATAAAGGAACAACACGTTTTCTATCGACTCTAGTTGGCGTATTTCTGTCATATAACTTCATACCAGAAGGCATTGAACTGGTTGAATGTTAGAAATAGACGCCAAATTCACATAGTCTCTATTGTATAATATCCTTAACTGTCCCCCTACCCCCTCTTATTTCGCCGAAAATGTTCAGCGTCTTTCCAATCATGGATTAGCGCTACGCTCAAACAGAGATTGTTTATTGGCCTTTCACGTTCACCGCTCCTATTTTTTTACGTCGTCCTTTACTGTCCATGAAGTGAGACTCTGGAATCAGTTACAAACCAATATAAGACTCGCTCCGTCCTTGACATGCTTTAAAAAGCAACTGAAAAAAACTCTTAATTTGTCGTCAGTAAAATAACGTGTTTCATTCCTGATATTTCTTTTCCTTTCCTCTCCACCATCCCTTCCTTTCCTTTTGATTGATGATATATCACTTTGTATGAAAAATAATGTTTGGGTGATTGTCCGTCTTTGTGGGGTTCGTGGGCATATGATCACGTATGTGTTCATGGATTTCGTGGGGATAGATTGTAATTTGAATGATTTATGATTTTAATACCACGTAACTTGCTTCATTTACTTTTGTCTGGTTGGTTGGAAGAGATTGCCGCCTGGCAATAAGCCTGCCAGATTGTATTTGCAATAAAAGTTTTCAATAAAAATAAAATATAAATTAATTATATGACGAAGAAGTTGACTTCCAAATTCTACTGTTGTCTGAAAGAACTCTTAGACACGGATTTAAAAGTTCTACTGTTGTCTGAAAGAACTCTCAGACACAGATTCAAAAGATATAATAGATATGTCCCATTAAGGGACTTAAATAATCTTTTGTAACCAATTGTTTAGAATTCTGAAAAAAATCATTAGCGATTTGCATGGCCAGTTCAGATAACAAATCAATATCAAAAGTATTTACGCAAAATAAAACGAAATCACTCTCTTATCTTTCCCATTTATCATCGTGTTTCAAATTTGATAAGTCAACATTATGTACCATCTAAAGTAGTTGTACGTTTTCCATGACATACCATTACGCCGTCTCTCTGTCGGGGTGGGCAGAGATGAAAGAACTTAAGACTTTCCTATCGCGACACACATATTTCGTATCTTGTACATTCTCATACAGCTTCTACGATGTCTCTGACTTAAATTTCATTATTTCAAAATATCATAGACTTAATCCAATCATACTTATCTTGGTCTTCCTCTAACACGCAACTCCACCCTCCTCCAATCTGTCAGGATGGGCAGAGAGAAGAGAGCTTTAAACTTTCCTATCGCGACACACATCTTTCGTATCTTTTAATAACCACCGATATGCTCTTACATTAAATATTGACCTTCTTCTTCTTTCTTCTCCCTCTTCTTTTAGGCATGTTGGCCTGTTATGGTCCTGCATCATCGTTTCCCTCTTGTGACGTCGACTGCCAGCTGTCTTTACATCTTTTGGGAGGTCATCCTAGAAGTATGCTTGCTTGGGGGATACTGTCCCTTGCCATTTTTACTTCTCTTGGTTCCGCCATTTTGGATACATATTCGTTCCAGAACCTTCTTCTCGGTCGTCCCCATCTGACAATATCTTCAACTTTGCACATCCTTCGGATTTCTGTGTTTCGTAGTCTATCACGAAGGGTTTTGCCAGCGATACTCCTGAGTACCTTCATTTTGCTGGTTCAAAGGAGATTTTTTGTTTTGACAGTGTCAGCTTTGGATTCTATGCTGTATGTCCTTATGGGGCGGACACAGGACTTGTATATCCTCACCTTGATTTAGATGTTCATATACTTGTTTTTCCAGATAGTGTTCTTTAAACATCCGGAAAAAGGCCGCAGCTATTTCCGGATGTTTAAATATTGATAAATTTGAAAAAATAAAATACGATCTCCGTGGCCTATTTGGTAAGATGCCTGCCATCCAACCCGGGACTACAGGTTTAATTTCCATTGGAGCCCAGTTTGTTTTGAAAAAGGTTCCAGTAAGAGGTTTTTTTTTTAAATTGTCCTCTCTATGGCCTTCTTAACCTTTCCGTGAGTACCGCCCCAACCGTGGGGCCATGAAATACTGAGTCAGATAGCGTATGGCAACGCGGTTGGGGCGCAGTGCTTATTTCTCAAATATTCCCAGATTATGTCAGGATTTGGACTACCAATGACATCTATTGATGATACCACACAATTATGTTAAATAATTTATCGGCTAGTTACATGTTTTACCAACTGAACAAAGTTACTAGTTACATGTTAATATTATACATCAAATCAACCAAGTGTCTACTTGTATTATATTATATAAAAACACAACGAAACAATTAATTTATTTTCAAGGCTAAAATCAATCGAATATTTTAATTTCTACGTAGATACCGACTTGAATCCTAAACGATACATTTTTATAATTTTCAAACGACCATTTCATTTTAATGCGTACATTAAAACATTCAGCATCGATTGATTTGCATTAATTTTATATCAATGCTCATTTCTCTCTGAATGTCAGACTTAAGTTTTTTCATATTTTAATGAAGAAGAATGCGATTTTAAACATTAAAATACTCATTATATGGGCATTTCTAAGTCCAACACCTGGTTTCCCGAAATAGGAAGCTCTATGGGTTTTATCATAAAATTATTTAAATTGATTATTTATAATCGAATATATTCTTGGATTATATAAAAATTATGTAATATGGATAGATATAATATTTAAATTTTTATTATTTAATTTTAGTTGACCTATTTCAATGAATATTTAACCGATAAATGTCACATCGTAATGCAAAGCGCGAACGATACTGTCGTTACTTTCGGCTAAAACGATTTTTTTCTTCTTCTCAGTGTCATGTCAGGCCCCCCCCAACTTTGAATATCACTTGAGAGTAGATATATTTATCCCCGGCAGCCCGAAAAAGATCTCCAACGCCCCTTATGCCAGTCCAATCACGTATATTGCGGAGCCAGGAGATTTGCCTCCTGCCAACACCTCTTCTGCCTTCTATTTTGCCTTGGATAATCAGATGCAGTAATTTGTACTTTACTTTTTTAAGTACATGACCCAAATAGAACACCTTCCGGATTTTAATATTAGTCAGCAACTCTCTTTCAACTTTGGCTCTTTGAAGAACCCTCGTGTTGCTGACCATATCCGTCCAGGGTATCCGTAGCATTCTCCGGTGCATCCACATTTCGAATGCTTCCAGTCAGTTCATACTACCAACTTTGAGAACCCTTGTGGTGCTGATCATATCCGTCGAGAGTATTCAAGAAAAGTTTTTTTTACTTAAGACCTTTAAATGCCCTTCTAGTTGATTGGAAGAAATTGCGTCATGGAATTAAGCTGACTATGTTCTACTGAATACAACTTAATCGTAATACTACAAACGGTGTTTTCATCCCAGAATGCAACAGAATAAAGATCTAATAAGTTGATTAAAGAAATTTATGTACGAGTAGTTGTATAAATCAACAAGTAAAATATTAAGTGGCATCCAAGTTTTATATGCATATTAAAGAATCTGCCTTGAAGCGGTTTTCTCCGAAACGTCTGTAATAACGTTTTCAATCACCAAATAAGGCGTTACAAATTACACTGTTAAATTTTAAATTTAAATATTTTTAAATATTAAACATTCAAAACTTTCTATACGTTTCTACCTTTGATAACGACCTCCATGACCTGGTTGATAAGACACTTGTCTTATCTTCCAATCGGGAGGTTGCGGGCTCGATTCCCTGTCAGTATCCTTATATTTTAAAACCTATTTGGTTGGATGGAAGATATTGAAACATAACAATGAGCATGCCAACGTGTACTTTAATAAACGAAACTTTTATATAATAAAAAAAAATAATGTAGCATTATTTTGTAACAATGGTTACCCTACAATAAATTGAATTAGGACTACAATAAATTTAAATGAAAAAAATAAAACCAAGTCGGAAACCACCTGGACACAAACCCGAAACACCTAGATGATAATCAAGAATGTTAACTACTAACACACGACATTTTTTAATTAATTCGATATCACTTAGTTGTTTGTTAATTTTTATGCATTTTAAATTATAAATTTATTTCAGTTTAAACTCTATTATTTTTAAACCAGGTTTTATTATATTAATGGAAGTACTTAAGTAGTAATTGATACAATATTTTAGTAAAACAATTCGGATATGTAAATTTTAAAATGTCTGAATAACATTTTGTCTGTTTTGAGATATTAATGGATACACAACATCGATTACCATGGACTTATTGTAGAATATAAAAAAAGATACAATTTTACCATGAAATGCATAATTTTCAGTCTTAATATATTTCCGTTAACAATTAAACGATTTTGAAGTACGCTTATTCGATACATCAAATAATCCAAAAAATTGTGTCAAGTATAATACATTAATTTCTTTGTATAATAAATCTATTTGAGAATGTGCTAATTTCACTAAGACAAAGTTATTCTACGTAGTTTTGCATCAACGTCACACAATGTTCGATCTTTGTAGTAAATCCATGAACTCAAACTAATGTGAACATGACAGATGCACTGTCGTTGTCACTTATTTATTTATTTATTTAACACTTTTATTGCAAATACAATCTAGCGGGCTTATTGTCGGGCGGAAATCTTTTCCAACCAACCAGACGAAAGTGAATGAAACAAGTTACTTGGTCGTATAAATCAATCAAATGACTATCCATCCCCACAAAATCCATAAACACATACGTGTGGCATATGCCCACGAACCCCACAAAGATGGGCAATCACCCGAACATTATTTTTCATATAAAGTGAGATATCATCAATCAAAAGGAAAGGAAGGGATGGTGGAGACGAAAGGAAAAAAAATCAGGAATGAAACACGTTATTTTACTGACTAGAAATTAAGAGTTTTTTCAGTCGCTTCTTAAAGTATGCCAAGGACGGAGCGAGTCTTATATTGGTTTGTAACTGATTCCATAATCTTCTTATATAGACAGTCAAGGACGACGTAAAAAAAGAGGAGCGGTGAACTGGAAAGGCCAATAAACAATCTCTGTTTGAGCGTAGCGCTAATCCATGATTGGAAAGACGCTGAAATTTTTCGGCGAGATAAGAGGGGGGGGTGGGGCGGTTAAAGATATTATACAATAGATACAGTATGTGAATTTGGCGTCTATTTCTAACATTCAACCAGTTCAATGCCTTGTGATATGAAGTTATATGATCGTACTTTCGTACGTTGAAAATAAATCTTAGACACACATTTTAAAAACGCTGTAATTGGTCCAGCATCACCATTAGAATAACAATTAAAATTAAAACAAAAAAATACACAGAAACACAAATACAAAAATAACCAAAATTAAAACCACAAGAAGAGACCCACACTCACGAGCTCACATAAATCCTGTCCACTCGTCATTCATCCTGAAAGCCCAAGTACTCAAAATCCTGTCGCAATAACAACTACGCTCCGATCGACTGTCTAAATGGTTTTCCTACCTTTACCTTTATTGAAGTCGGCACTCTATTAAAATCCTCAATTGTCAAAGCTATCGATTTATTATGTGGTCACAATTATTTATTCTACTTTCATCATTCTTTCATTTTACATACATACATAAATAACATCATGCCATTCCCCTGTCAAGATAGGCAGAGAGAGCTAGAGTTCGTATCTCGAGACAAATCTTTAGTCTCCTTCACAATCCGTATGATTTCTTTGACTTTTTAAGTATCATTCTTTTAAAGTTTCGTTCACTTGATTCAACCAATGGTTTTCCAATGAAAGTATGATTGGCTTCTACTCCACTGAACCGAAGGAGACAATCGGTCCAATACTTAAATAATGGGCTGGTTTATCATCACAATATCACGAAATATTGTCGGGTCTTTCAAATAGAGGGTTTTTTTAAATAAATATTTAATTCTTGAAAAAAAAAACACAATTTGCTTTGATTTCAAAAAACTTTTTGTTGGTCATTGAATTATAATGTATGTAATTTAAACACAATAAACAATATCCACCAAATATACACCTCTTGCAGCTTCACTGATGTCCACTCTTTTGTCAAAATTTTCGATGACATTTTGGCATAACTGCGGTTCTAACTCACCAAAAACGCGAATAATTTCGTCCTTCAGCTCAGGAATTGATTGGGGGTCATTCTTATAGACCTGGAGTTTCACGTAACCCCAGAGAAAATATTCCAACGGTGTCAGATCACATGATCTTGGTGGCCAATTAACATCACCGTTTCCGGAGATCACAATACATCAAATAATTCAACAATTTGAACGCGTTGTTGTATTGTATACGACTATATTTTTATAAATGACATACATTACACTTCTCAAATGCCACAAGATCCTGGCAAGTTCGCGACGTCATCTGTGTTTTATCCAAGAATTTAAAAAACAGCTCATTTCCAAAGACCCTTCTGATATAGAATTTTGGAGCTCTGATATGTATGTATTTATGTTTGAATATCAATTGTTTCAGTGGAGGCAAAGCGTCTGTGAGCTAGACAGCTGGTTGACGACTGTTGTCTTGTGATGAATATGTTAATTAAATAAATTAATAATTAAATTGTTACGGACCAAGTGTTAAAATAATCAGCAAAAACAGAGAATTTGGTTCTTAAATAATAGCCAAAATGCTAGGGTACTGAGTCTTAAAGTAATGATCAAAACACTATAAACTGGGTGTTAAATCATCGTGGCCAATTAACATCACGGTTTCCGGAGATTACAATAAATACAATAATTCTCAATTTGAACGCGTTGTTATATTGTATACGACTCCATTTTTATAAATGCCATAAATTACACTTCTCAAAAGTCACAAGACCCAGGCAAGTTCGCGACGCCATCTGTGTTTTATCCAAGAATTAAAAAAACAGCTCAATTTGAAAGACCCTATAGTAAGTCAATAATTAGCTTAGACTAAAAAGAAGATAAATTACTAATTACCAAACATTTCCAAGTGACAACGTACGTTTTTCCCTGTAGCGTTAAAATGTGGAACAGACAAAGTTGCACGCCAAAATACGTCACCATGGTAAATGATACCGCCTTGCGCCCGCCCATAGATTCACAACTGCATGTCAAATTATGCTAATGTACCCCTGCGGCAGGAAACAAATTAATGTGTACAGGAGCTTTGCGATTTACGTTAGGATTTTTTTATAATATATTGGTACATGTCTTTATTTACCCATGGTATCATCAAAAGATATACATAATCGTTCTAACTATTATATTTTCCTCCTTTTTAATTATAACGTACGACTTTATGACTACCTCGTACGATGTTGTTTTTCAAATATGTTCTAGGGAAACCTGGAATAATTTAATGAGTATGTATTCCATACCATTATTTTTTATTTATTGATTGATACATACCATTATTTTATTTAATAATTGATACATACCATTATTTTATTTATTAATTGATACATACCATTGATACATACCATTATTTTTTATTTATTTATTTATTTTCTCAAAACAGGCTTAGCCCAATTACTTTGAAAAGTACAAGAAATGTTAACATTAAAAATAAAGAAGAATTGTATAGAATAAAAAAACATTATATAAAATAAAAAATAATGTATATGCATACCTACATATGCATAAACATTATTTTTTATTTTATCAACATCAAGTGCAAGAATTGGCGGAGGTCTGCAAAGGAGTCGGTTTAAAAATGATTTCAAAAACCAAATATATGATGAACGGCTTTGCTACCCCAAAACCAATAAACGTAGATGAAAAGCCGCTAGAACTTGTCCACGAATAGGTGTATCTGGGCCAACTTATTTCCTTTATAGGTGGCATATCGGAGGAGATAGCACGAAAAACAAAACTAGCGTGGAGCTCATTTGGACGTTTGTACAACATCTTCAAAAGTAATCTCCCAATATCCTTGGAGCGAAGGGTCTACAACCAGTGCATTCTCCCAGTACTTGCGTATGGCTGCGAGACATGGACGCACACAGTAAAGAACACACAAAAGCTACAGACCGCACAAACGGGCATGGAGAGATGCATGTTGGGATATACTAAAAGAGACCGTAAACGAAACACCTGGATTCGCAATATAACAAAGGTAGAAGACGTTATAAAGATGTGCAAAAGAATGAAGTGACAATGGGCCGGACACGTAGCCAGAATATCAGACTCCCAATGGACATCCGAAATAATCCAATGGTACCCAAGAGTCATAAAGAGGCCCAGAAGAAGACCGAAGGTACGCTGGATAGATGAAATCAGGAAGCATGGCAGCATCAAATGGCATCAACGAGCAAAAACCGAACTATTTGGAGTCAACTTGGGGAGACCTTCAACCAGCAGTGGATCGACCCTGGTTGATAATGATGATGATGATACCATACACACAAACACACACATACACATATATTCAAAATCACTTAAGTATGTTGATGAGTGCTTTTTAACGCGCTCAATCTTAGAAGAAAATTTACTTTTGCTTTTGGTAATGTGATATGAAATATATCAATATCCGAAGCAGTCCCGTTCAAAAGAGTTAAGGCCCTTCCAACAGGCATAGCGGCTGGAAGACTCGTTCTTGCGTATGTTATTGAGAACAGTTCTTGCCGGCGCAGTCAAGTGTAATTGTTAGGAACATTTAATGCTAATGTTTGTAGTAATGCTGGACAGCTCACAACTCCTTTATGATCTCCGTGGCATAGTTGGTAAGGCGCCTGTTTTCTAACAAGCATCGTTTTTCGGGTTCAATTCCCGTTGAACCACAGATTTTATTTTTAAATGTTTTCATATTGGTTTTTACCTGAGACTTCATAAATATGTGTATGATTGATTGGAAGAGATTGTCACGTGGCAATTATATTACAACAATGTTATGTATACAACGAAAAGTGTAATACGTAATTTGCTCGAACGCTTCAATGTATAGCTGCCCGGTGCGATTCGTTTAATAATGGTAGGCTCGACGGTCGAGTAAAAGTGCCGTTTAGGAGAGTTTGATCTCTATAAATTGAATTGATCACGACATTTCCACTTCGAAGTTGATAAAACGAACAAAGTGCCAGACTCTCATATCTTGACACACATTATTTGCCTCTTCTACATACATACAAGTTCTCACACAACTATGATTTCTCTCATTTTCTTCGTTTCCTTCTTTCAAAATATCATTAACTTAATCCAGTCATACTTTCCTAGGTGTTTCTCTCATACGCCTTCCACTCAGATTTGCATTATAAAAAATGTATAACATAACATATTTGTTATGTTGAACTCAAATCGTAGAACTCTTTTTAAAATGACATGGTTGTAAATATTACGATTTATTCCATTTTTTTTTTTCGTTTAAAATTACGCAAATCAGAGTGGTCTTACTAAAGTGCATAATACAACATCATGCAGCTATCAAAGTGCACGCGTCCTGCAAATTTGCATAGCTATGGTACCCCTAGGCGTATTCTGCACGAGAAAAGGAAGCATTTAATAAGCGGATGAAGTTGTAAAAATGACACCCTGTTAATTGGTGAATTTACGGCCGAGGGTTCGCTTTTCGATTCATGTGTCAATTAAATTAAAACCTTTTATTTATTATTTGTCTTCGAATGGTTCAAAGCCCCCCAAGCTCTGTTCCTTTTCTTCCGTGTTTAACTGCATTCAACATCGCGCTTCTAAGAGAACTTTTTTTAAATTAAAGCCTTTTCCAAGCAAATATTTCTTCATACTTTTATCAGTTCATGTAAATGCAAAAATGCTAATACTACGCGATTAAAGGTGCCTTTTTAAAATATTAGTTGGCTAAAAAATAAAGTCGTATTTTCAATTCAAATACAAAAACAGAATTGCACCAAATGCTGGTGGACGGTAGTTATTGATAGTTTCAGAATTTCGTCAATCTCTCGTGTCATAGAACGCTGGTTATTCTCGATGAAAGTCTTGATTTTGTCGTCATTAGTAGTCATTTTTTTTCTTTGCAATAAGTAGTAAAAAGCCACTTCTTCTCCCTGGCTCCATCCCATCTCACTGTCTGTGAAGACTGTTGGGGTCAGCTCTCCTCGTCCTCAGGTTGTATGCTCTTCTGTCCCGGACTACGTCTCCCAGGCCATGCCTCTGCATCAGGTTATCTTTTTGCACCACCCATGAATTCTTTGGTCTTCCTCTGGTTGTTATTCAAGGAAGATCCATGGAGATTGCCTGGTTCATAATGTGATCGGGTGCTCTGCGTCCAACGTGCCCATACCATCTCAATCGCCTCTCCTCCATCTTACTGTTGATGTCTGTAACACCTAGGCTTCCACGAATGCGTGAGCTTTTTATTTTGTCTCTTAGGGACATACCAGCTGACCATCTTAGCATGCGCATTTCAGCAGTTTCTAGTTGCCTGGAGTAAGAGTTATACATCGTCCAGCATTCGGAGCCATAGAGGAGTGCGGGTCTAACAATCGGGTATACTTTTCCTTTTAACATTACTAACATTTTCGGATCACATAGAACTCCCGTCATTGATCTAAACTTCATCCAGCCCACACTAATTCTATGTGTTACATCTGCTGCACATCCTCCATCGCTATGGATGAGTGACCCAAGATACAAGTAGTAAAAGCCACTAAGTACCGAAAAATTGCTTATTTTGTTCCATCTTCGAAATAAGCAAAAAAAACCCGCTCAAGCAATTTGGATAAACAATAATCGAAAAAACTTGTAATAATAATATACATTCAGCTTGTTTGGCAACGAAAATTTTGTCCTGACCACATATATCTGAGAAATACGAAACTGCTTTCTGAACATATCATATAAGACACAAATAGTTAGAATAGAGACCTAAATACTAACGAAAAACGTGAAGATTTAAGACTGAGGAATTACGTATTTTTTATCAATCCAAATCGACTTTAAATTATAGCTGTCAGTCAGACAAGAGTATTTTCTTCAACAGTCCATATCGTCATTGGATCTTCATGTACGAGTATCTCTCTCTCCTCAGCAACCTCCTTCGATTTAGGATTCACAACAGCTCTTAGGTATTACTTTTAAAGTGGTTCTCCCAACGATATCGTGATCTCTCGATTAGTCTCCTCCTTCTCGGGTGTTCCTGAAGGATCTTCATTGGGGCCCATGTTTCGTGCGTCATCTGAAAAAATAGTATTATGAATTAAAAATTGTATTATGAATTATCTATAAATTAAGGATAAAACCAATTTTGTGTAGGTACATTGTTTAACATATGTTATAAACGTTGAACTGTTTTAATCCATGACAGATTTAACAAAAAAAATATTGTCACAATAACTAATTATTCTCTAAAACAACTTAAATCTATACGAAACTTTTATTTCTATTTTTTGTGTTTTCAGGTGGTGATCTGTGGTGTTATGCCAGCGACGTTGAGGTCAGTCAACCTCTTCCACGATTGCTCCAGCAAATATGTGCAAATCCACGAAAACGGCACCATCATCACCGGAGAACAGTTAAACGGAAACCACTTTACTGGTCAGTCTTTAAATGTTCAAAATAAATTTATACACATGCCTTTTTCAATAAATATATACATATATATATATATATATATATATATATATATATATATATATATATATATATATATATATATATATATATATATATATATATATATATATATATATATATATATATATATATATATATATATATATATATATATATATATATATATATATATATATATATATATATATATATATATATATATATATATATATATATATATATATATATATATATATATATATATATATATATATATATATATATATATATATATATATATATATATATATATATATATATATATATATATATATATATATATATATATATATATATATATATATATATATATATATATATATATATATATATATATATATATATATATATATATATATATATATATATATATATATATATATATATATATATATATATATATATATATATATATATATATATATATATATATATATATATATATATATATATATATATATATATATATATATATATTTATATATATATATATATATATATATATATATATATATATATATATATATATATATATATATATATATATATATATATATATATATATATATATATATATATATATATATATATATATATATATATATATATATATATATATATATATATATATATATATATATATATATATATATATATATATATATATATATATATATATATATATATATATATATATATATATATATATATTTATATATATATATATATATATATATATATATATATATATATATATATATATATATATATATATATATATATATATATATATATATATATATATATATATATATATGTACGAGTATATATCTAAAGCTCAAGTCTGACGACTTAAACACTTCGACCGTCGTTAATACCATATCAACATGTCAACAATTCCAAATGTATTGTAATGTATTAACACTATTGTTGCATAACATACATAACAACCTAGCTCTCGCCGCGTCCACTATTATTAATATACATAACAACCTAGCTCTCGCCACGTCCACTATTATTAACATACATAACAACCTAGCTCTCGCCGCGTCCACTATTATTACACTAGTACAGGGTGGCGCAGAGGATAGCGCAGAGGATATATATATATATATATATATATATATATATATATATATATATATATATATATATATATATATATATATATATATATATATATATATATATATATATATATATATATATATATATATATATATATATATATATATATATATATATATGTACGAGTATATATCTAAAGCTCAAGTCTGACGACTTAAACACTTCGACCGTCGTTAACGATTAATTTAAAGGTGCAATATTATTACTTCATTTACCTGTATTAATAAAAAAAATTATCTTGAAAATAAACAATGTTACGCTTAAATGAAAAACATGCGTTTTCTCTCTTTGCAAAATACTAGCCATTCAAAAAACATGCGTTTCCTCTGCGCCACCCTGCATAACGTGCTATTCTGTCTCTTTTACTTATTTTCTTTCTCTGAGTCAAAATTTCTTAAACTAAATCTTTCCACTATTTTTTACATCTACTTCATCCTCACTTTCCACCCACATTGTATCATATTTAATTACTCTGACATTGAAAACAATACAACCTGACGAATGTATTCCCATCGGTAAAAACTACATCATTTGGAGATATTTATTGTATATTATAAAACTTTCTCAGTAAACAATACAACCTGGGAGAAGGGTTTATTGTTATGTTGCAATTTCTTCCAAACAACCAGTAAGTTGTTAAAGATGCGTTATTTGAAAACCAGACTGGAACTCTTTTAAAGTAAATTGGCTTCCAATGGGAATCGGACACGTAACTCCCGGGCTGCAAGACAAATGACATCTAGGATATATTTAGCTTTGTAATTTGTTTTATTAAACACTGTTTATTCCACTTAATGTAACGGTATAACCCTACCGGTTTTAAGGTTTTCACCTTATCATAACGAGAGCGCAAACAATGCTCGTTTGTACTAGACGAGACTGAGTCTTTTTTGTGCTCCCTGATAATGAGGTTAACACCTTGAAACCGGTAGGGTTATACCGTTACATAAAGTGGAATAAAGAGTGTTTAATAAAATGAATTACAATGTTTTTAAACCTACACAATTTTAATGCCTTAACTATAAATAATATATATGTTTAGCTGTTGTCTTAATCCAAGACAGATGTTTAAAAAAATTAAATGAAAGTAGAAAAACAAAAAGATGAATTAATAGTAGGGCTAGAAATAATCGTCATTCGAAGATAATGATAATTAAGGAGAAGTTAAATTAAAATGAAAGGATATTCTGAGAAGTGCAATACTTTTTCCGTAAAGTAAATAAAAATCATTACATCGGATAACTCTTGGAAGTTAATTTCAGTCGTGCCGATTAAACCGCAAATGACGATGTGTGAAATGACGTGTTATGTTGTTGGTGTGTAAAAGAATCTATCATCGCCCGATCGAAGAAACCTCCATGTTTTGAAAGAACTGTTAACGCTGAAAAAGAAAAAAAAACAAAAGAAAAATCGCATAATCAATTTAAAATCAAAGCTATTGTATTACACTCGTGAACCTATTCTCGAAAATCAAAGCTATTGTATTACACTCGTGAATCTGTTCTCGAAAATCAAAGTTATTGTATTACACTCGTGAACCTGTTCTCGAAAATCAAAACTATTGTATTACACTCGTGAATCTATTCTCGAAAATCAAAACTATTGTATTACACTCGTGAACATGTTCTCGAAAATCAAAACTATTGTATTACACTCGTGAACCTATTCTCGAAAATCAAAACTATTGTATTACACTCGTGAACCTATTCTCGAAAATCGTGATGTTCGCTTTAAAAGTCGAGAATAACGATTACCATGAAAATATTTGCATTATGCAACATTTATGGAATCGCTTAAATATGCGAAAAATCGGTCATTGAAATAAAAGCATTGTTAACAAAATTCGATGAGCATATCATATTTTTTAATTTATTTTATTAAGTTATCTATGGCACAAACCATTTTCAAATGCTATGTACTCGGCAGTAAGTAATACACATCGGGCTTATAAAAGAGACTGTCGGCCATAATCGGCTAACTTCGGCTTTGTAGAGCGTCGTCTCAGTCGCTTGATAACGACTGATAAATCGCAATGGAACACGTGTATGAATGACAGAGATGACGCTCTACAAAGCCGGAGTTAGCCGATTATGGCCGAAAGTCTCTTTCTTAAGCCCGATGTGTATTTCTTACCGCCGGGTACTGTTTTGTTTTGTACAAATGTATTACATAAGAAATCAAGAACTAATCTAATTTCTATATTATAATTATAAACTAACTGAATTTTAATTTCCTACATGTTATTTTTATTTTTATAATCTTATAAAAATAACAATCAGACAATATCAAAATCTGCTGAAAAGGCAGTCCACGATAGTATTTTAGTGTAAATTTTGATGTATGGGAGTGAAACATTTAATAAAATGAGAAGCGTATTCTGCGATGATAATATAAACTTGAAACTTCGACAACGGTTAGTAAAATGCTACGTTTGGTCAGTGTTATTGCATGGAGTGGAATCGTGGACCTTCAAAGTTGGTAGTACTCGTATGAACCGACTGGAAGCATTCGAAATGTGGATACACAGGAGAATGTTACGGATACCCTGGACGGATATGGTCAGCAACACAAGGATTCTTCAAAGAGCCAAAGCTGATAGAGAGTTACTGATTAAAAACCGAAAGGTGTCCTACTTGGGTCATGTACTTAGAGGAGCAAAGTACAAATTACTGCACCTGATCATCCAAGGCAAAATAGAAGGCCGAAGAGGTGTTGGCAGGAGGAAAATCTCCTGGCTCCGCAATATACGTGATTGGACTAGCATAAGGGGCGTTGAAGATCTTTTTCGAGCTGCCGGGGACAAAATGTCTACTCTTAGGTGATACTCAACGTTGGGGGGACCTGACATGACACTGAGAAGAAGAAGTGAGTGAAACGTGGACATGAAAAACGACTGAAATGAGCCGAATAAATGCTGCAGAGATTCGTGCAAAAAAAAATACATCGGGTGATGATGCATGACAAAATATGGAATCTGATGTGTTGAGTAAGATGTATAAGAGTAACTTGAGATGGTTTGGGCATGTAGAACGAATGAATGAAGAAATACTAACAAAACAGATTACCAGTGCAGATATGAGTAGAAGGCGTGTAAGAAGAAGACCAAGGAAAGTATGGTTGGATCAAGAGAATGATATTCTGAAAGAAGGAAATGTAAGAAGTCAAAGGAATCGTAGAAGTTGAATGAAAAGGAATGTGGTATTATTAGTTACAAGATTCAGTAAGATATTCCTTTTTTTTTTTTTTTCAAGAATAGATATGACCGAAGTCATATGTATCCTTATGCCATCGAACGCTAGGCGAAAAAAATGCCTGTGTCGTTCAAGGCGAGTAGCACAGCGTGGGATTCGAACCGACGACCTTCTGCACGGGAGTCGAGTGCGTTACCACGCGAAAAACACATGTAGCAATATTGCAATATTGGTTCGAATAACGATTGACCAGTAAAGATTAATGTCAATTAATTAATTTTGTATTTAAATATTCAGTTAAACGAATTAGCGCAACGTAGATCTAAAATGTTTAATCTAATCAAATGTAACATCTGTTATTATTGATTAAACGTAAATGTGCGAATGAATGAATTAATGAACGACCTACCATTCCGCTCAAAACCCAGACGTTACCTAATCCTGTAAGTAGACTTCGAGTGACGTCAGAGGTTAGTGACCAATCACAGTAAACATTTCTTGTGAATAAACACAGAAAAATTATTTCACGTGACGAGTTTATATTATCCAGGTGTGCGTAACCTTAAGATGACATCAAGAATTGTTTTAAAAAAATTATTTCTAACAAATTAGGTGAATTAAGTTTTATAATAAATACATGCAATCACGCTGTCTCCCTATCGGGGTTAAAGTAAGGAGAGAGTGGCAGACTTTCCTATCATGACACACATTTTCGACTGTTCTACATCCATACAGCTCATATAATTTCACTGACTTTTTACATTTTATTCTTTCAAAATATCATACACTTGATTTAATCAAACTTTCTTTGGTCTTCCTCTACCACGCATTCCATCTTAAATTACCATATTAAAGTTGAAGAAGAAATCCGAAGGATGTGCGAAGTTGAAGATATTGTCAGATGGGGACGACAGAGAAGAAGGTTCTGGAACGAACATGTATCCAGAATGGTGGAACCATGAGCCGTAAGAATGGCCAGGGACATTATTCCCCAAGCAAACAGACCTCCAGGACGACCTCCCAAAAGATTGAAAGACAGCTGGCAGTCGACGTCACAAGAGGGAAACAATGATGCAGGACCATAACAGGGCAACAGGCCTAAAATAAGAAGAAGAAGAAAGTTCTCTTCATCTTGCATAAAGTTCACACAAACTACGAGTATATAAAGAATTGTTTTTTTTTGTAAATAATTATTTTTTTGACAAAAGTTACGTTACCCCTGTTGCAATAATATTTGTATCTCTAATCGCATGTTGATATTCGCTATCGACAAGGGGCGGGTAAGGTGAGGTCAGTTCTGTAATTGGAGCCTGATTCTATTGTTTCAGACTTCCTGGCCACATAGGCTCAATCATATTCGCACATTTCTCTTTATGCAAAATCATCACCACACACACACACATCTTATTTATTTATTTAACACTTTTATTGCCAATACAATCTGGTGGGCTTATTGCCAGACGGCAATGTCTCCAACCATCCAGACAAAAGTAAATGAAGCAAGTTACGTGGTCGCATAAATAATTCAAATGACTATCCATCCCCACGAAATCCATTGTAGGATACCTACCTAGTAAATAAATAATTGTCAAAATAATAAGTGAATTGTTAAACACAATTAAATTAAATTTATTATTGTCAGATAGTAAACATACAGGGCCAATGACCGATGAAGAATTCAAGGATTGTCACACGCTATGAACAACAACAATATTTACTATTTACAGTGTCTGCGAATTGGCTAGCCATCTCCAAATACAAATAATTAACCTACCGCCAATTCATGCGCTAGAGCAAGGCAGATATGTATCGCGAATGTATTCACTCATTGGTATAAATTGTCCGCGCGCCGAGAAATAAACATATTATTATTGTCATTCATTCAACTGTCAAGACTTGTTATTTATTTTACCCGCTGTCCACTTATCGTTTTATATCCGCATTTCTGAGTCTATATTCATTGAATACAAATCAAGATCATCATGACTTATAGAGATAAGCAATCCGCTATATTGATGACTCTGAACGAGAAGTAACGCAGATCGACTAAAACGAAGATAGCGATGTCGATATCAAAATCATCAGCACGTTCTAATAGGACACACGCTACATTGATAACGACCATCGTTACACCATAAACATATACGTGAGCACATACATGCCCACGAACCCCACAAAGACGGACAATCACCCGAACATTATTTTTCATATAAAGTGAGATATCATCAATCAGAAGGAAAGGAAGGGATGGTGGAGAGGAAAGGAAAAGAAAAATCAGGAACGAAACACGTTATTTTACTGACTAGAAATTAAGAGTTTTTTCAGTCGCTTCTTAAAGCATGCCAAGGACGGAGCGTGTCTTATATTGGTTTGTAACTGATTCCAGAGTCTCATTGCATGGACAGTAAAGGACGACGTAAAGAAAGAGGAGCGGTGAACTGGAAAGGCCAATAGACAATCTCTGTTTGAGCGTAGCGCTAATCCATGATTGGAAAGATGCTGAAAATTTTCGGAGAGATAAGAGGGGGTGGCGGGAAAGTTAAGGATATTATACAATAGAGACAGTATGCGAATCACCTTGCAACTTGGGGGACTAATTAAAAGAAAAAAATTAACTAAACTAATTAAGTACTTTTTTTTATGAAACCGGTAATTGAGCTCATATGTTTTATACGGGGAAGGGGTGGGCAAGCAAAGAGTTGGTGGGCAGAGGAAGCGCTATAAGGACAGTCTGCGAGAGTCGCTTACTTTGTGCGGGGCGCCTGAGGACTGGGAGCAGGTAGCTCGGGAACGTGAGGGGTGGAGAGCCGTATGTTCTCGGGCTGATGGCGTTTCAGCGGCTAGACATGTGAGAAACAGTCTGCGCGCTGCGAACATGCGTCAACATGGCCAGGCGGCTCAGCAGGGTCCATATGTCTGTGGCATTTGCGGGAGGGAGTGCGCATCCAGGATCGGGCTGTTCTCTCACAGAAGATCACACGATCGGCGTTGGAGAACGGTTCAAGACTGACGTTGGGGTGGCGAGGGGATCCTCGACTGCGAGGCCTGGCAACGATATACGATGCTATTTATCATAAATCCTTATAATCTAAAAATCCTAGTAAAAATAATCGTGTCGATCGTTTTGGAACTTGTATCTCCTTGCTATCGGAACTTAGGGTTTGATATATCAAAGCTGTGTGCTTGCTGTCATACAATAATCCAAGTCATAAGTAAATCGAACATTTATTATGTTATTTAAGTATGCTTTTTAAAAATAAATACCGCCACCTTATATCACATAATACATATTCTTTCCAAGAAGCAAAAGACCCTTTTGAAGTTCGGTGAAGTATTTATTTTACTTTCAACAAAAGAATTGCGAAGGAAATGTATTAACATAAATGCTTTCTGGATTACGAGTATTATAGAAAAGTGTTTCCTGTAGGATCCGTTTTTTTTTGTGGAGATATATATACTTACAAACCAACACACCATTTCCTTTTTAGGGTAGATAAAAAGTACATAGTGTCAAACTTTCCTATGACAACATCTCTCATTTTTTTTCACTTACTTTACATCCTTTTTTCTAATACAGTTCTAATATGTTGCTCTTACTCTTTCCCTTTCCTCCTTTCAAAATATCATCAACTTAGTTCTACCGTATTTTTCTCGGTCTTCATCTACCTTGAACCACGCTTGCACTATAATTTTGTTAAGCCAGTTTTTCGAACTCACAACATTCGGATCAACAGCAGACATCTTACTAATTAGGAACAGGGTACTATATATATCGTCGATATATCGTCGATCATTGTATTGCCTGAGAGATGTCATATGGAGGAATAAAGATATGAGAACAGATAGCAAGGTACGCATTTATAAGACCTGTGTGCGACCTATCCTCACTTATGGTATCGAAGCGAGGGCGGACACTGTCAATGCCTAAAGTATGCTAAGGACAACAGAAATGAGAACTCGACGTGCTATTGCTGGGAAGACTTTGCGTGATCGTATAAGGAACACCACAATCCGAGAGATTTGTGAGGTCCAACATGTGGTCAGATGGAGACGACAGCGTCGATGATACTGGTACCAACATGTACAGAGAATGAATTCCACAAGAATCCCATACATAGCTCTGCATAAGATACCAGATGGACGGCGTCCACCAGGGAGACCCCCGAAACGATGGAGAGATAGCTGGAGCTCAGCATCACAAGAGGATAAACCTGTAATAACAGACTCTTGAGTCTACAGAAAGTTGAAGAAGGAGAAGAAGATACATCTATGACGGAAAAGACGCACCTGGTCATTCATTTTTCATCGGTTATTAAAATTCCTCGCTCTGTATTTCATCACACAATACATATTATATATGAGAATATACCTCAGTTTTAGCACGTGCGGAATAAAAATGTCGTAAATTCTTATCTTGTTGCTGTACTTACGTGAACAATGTTATATTGACCTCAGTGCTTAAAAATATGCGAATGAAAAATAACTTAATTTTTTTAAATTTAAATCATGTCGATCACAGGTAACCTAGTATTTTAAGCAGGAATTGGCAGACTTCGTATCAAAAACCAAATATATGATGAACAGCTTTACGACTATGTAACCAATAATTGTAGATGGGTAGTAGCCGGATTTTATCCAGGAATATAAGTATTTGGACCAACTTATTTCCTTTGTAGATAGCATATCGAAGGTAATAAATAGCACATATGACAAAAATATCGTAAGCTCATTTGGACGTTTGAACGACACCTTTAAAAGTGATCTTTGAAACAAAAGATTTACAACTAGTGTGTTCTCCCAGTACTTAAGTATGGCTGTTAGACATGGACGCTCACAGCAAATAAACACAAACAGAAGAGTATGAATTAATATTGATAACTTGTGATATATTAAAAGTGACCGTAAATGAAACTCCTGGATCTGTAACACAACAAAGATAGAATTTGTAATAAAGATGCACGAGAAGACAAAGTAGCAAACGGTGGAGCACGTAATCAGAATATCAGATTCCCGATAGACATCCGAAATAAATTAGTAGTTCCCAAGAGGCATGATTCACTGGGTGGATGAAAGCATGGTAGTATCACATGGTACCAAATTATTTGGAGTCAACTTGAGAAGACGTTCATCCAGCAGTGGATCTACCTAGGTTGACAGTGATGATGATATATTTATACACATATATTTAAGAGGTGTACAAATCAGAAGTTTAAGAAACGGAAGAGTAAGATTTATAAACGAGGCAAAAGCTGTGTGCTTGGATAGAAAGTCGTGGAGATAAATAAATAAATAATAAATATAGGTTTTTTGAAAGCAACATAGTATGTAAATAATATATTTAAAGACACTTAAAAAAACACATAAATCGCCGAAAATACATTAACCTTTCCTTCCCTGTGTTGGGTATCTTCTACACGTTGCTTCTAATAACCATCAATATCTCTATAAATATAATAAATACAAGGTTAAGATTTTAGGTATTCCTCCATAATGTATTTACGCATTGATTTAAAAAATAATATTAATAATAATCAGAATTTATCGACTACATCGTGGGTATTTTGTCAAGATCGGAAACAAATTCGTATTTAAACGCTGTGAGTGCCTCGACCTTGTGTCTTGACGATAGGTGAAGAGTATGCGGGAAGCGCGACACTATATTCGCATCTCACTCTTGCATACTCCACTGAATTGCGAGGAGCTCAATTGTCTCAATCGTCGCAAGCGTAAGCCACGCCGGGGTATGCCACTGACGCTCCGCGCCGCAGTAGCTTCTAGGCTTGCAAATAGATTAGACCTACGCCCGTTCCGCGAGCGTTGCCAGATGGTTTTTTAATGTTTTCAGCAAATAAATCTCAATTATTATAATTTTTAACTTCAATTATAATTCATTAATGGGATTATCTATGAGTGTTTTTATTTTTCCGATTTAAAATCGCTAATTTTTGAACGCGTACTCAATACCCAGCACCGGAGCGCGCGTTTCAAATTTAGCACCGTAAGGGAAGGGTTAAAGACAGAAGCTATCAAAAGGTCTGGGCTCATCTAATAACATCCCCTCGGCCAAGATACACCCCACCAATATAGGGCGAGCCCAGCCACGGGGACTCCAGATGTTTTTCAGTCCACACCCTTCTACATGTAGAGTAAGAAGAAGAAAAAACAGAAAATAAAATAGATGGCAGAAAATAAAACAAATCCACAAATACCACCTCAGATTAATTCAAACAAACATATAAAGGTTTCCTGACAGCAACACAATGTGTGCATATGGTATATATAAAAAAAATTCATCCCGAGTATCGCACATACTATACATATCAAAACAAACTACAGAAAACACATTTAAGATAGAAGACATTAAAAGGTCCGGGCTCATCCCACAAACATTCTCCCGGCCGAGATAAACCCCACTAATGTAGGGCGACCCCAACCGCAAGGATATCGGGGACTTTCAGCCCACACCCCTGTACATCTAGACTAAAAAACAAAATATATGGCAGAAAACAAAATAGTATTATATAATAGATCTGTATATTTTGAAATATGGAAACCTAGAAAGTCAAAGAAATAGATGTAACATAGTAGAGACTAAGGATGTATGTGGAGATAAGAAATTCTGGCATTATGTCCTCTCTGCCTACTCCAACAGGGAAATGGCGTAATAGTATGTATGATGTGTAATAATATAATAATAAAAAATGTTAAAATACCTTACAATGTTGTCTATAGTTAAGGCATTAACGTAGTGGAGGTTTAAAGGCATTGTAATTTATTTTTATCAAACACTGTTTATTCCACTTTTTTTGTAACGGTATAACTCTACCAGTTTCAAGGCTTTCACCTCATCTTCAGCACCTTCAGTCTTGTTTATGCTCCCCTGAAGATGAGGTGAAAGCTTTGAAACCGGTAGGGTTATACCGTTACAAAAAAAGTGGAATAAACAGTGTTTGTTAAAAATAAATTACAATACCTTATATTTTATTTAAGTTTCATTAAATCGAACCCGAAATTCCAAGGTAAGAAGATAAGAGTGATTTATAAACTGGACCACAGAGATCGTCGTATTGTTAATCAACTGCAACCGTTGTAGGCGTGTTGATCAATTGCAACCGTTGTAGGCGTGTTGAATTTCAAACCAAATAACTTAGGATCCGTCAGTCTAACCCAATTATAAGAAATCAGCGTTGCATTCGCAAAAAGGTTAAATAAATTGACTTTAATGCAAATCTTATGCTAAGTTCAGATGGTCGCGCGTGAACGCGCGTTGTACAAATCGCTGGAATACGCGCGTAAAAGGATTCATAATGCTCATATTCATAATCATCTCGTGCGGCTTTTAATAAAATGAGAAGCGTATTCTATGATAATCTTAACTTGAAACTTAAATTAATTAATTAAATTTGAAGTCAAAAGTGATAATAATTTAATTGCTGAAAACATGAAAAAAACATCGGCCGACGTTCACAAAACGGGCGAAGAGACCACCTCAAATAGATGCCCGAGAGCTACTAAAGCGAGCGAACTGAGATTCTATTTCTTGCGTTCCCATATACCGAAGTAGAGTGAGATTGAGACGTGAATAGCGTCGCTTCCTCACCCATAGCGGTTTTTTTAGAATGAATATACCTACGTCACATACTGGCACACGTTTGATTGTATTGGTGAATTTATTCCCGATTTTAACAAAATTTCTCTGATGTGGCCGATAAGTGCTAATTATTATTAATATTATTTTTTCATTCAATGCGTAAAAGTATAACGAAGGAATACCTAAAATCTGAACCCAGTTTTTATTATATTTATAGAGATATTAAAGTTTTTAGAAGCAATGTGTACTAGTTACACATCACAGGGAAGGAAGGGTTAAGCATGATGAAGAAAAGCAATGTGAGAGGATTTGAGCGTGTAGAATTACACGATAAGAATGTGAGTGGAAGGTGTGGTAGAGGACCGCCAAGGAAAGTATGGTTAAATCAAGTAAATTATATGTTTAAAGCAGAAAATGTATTCGTAAGAAACCAGAGAAATCGTACAAGCTTATGAGAATGTATATGAGTGTAAAAGACGTGAAAAATGTGTATCGAAATAGGTCAAACATCTTTTAACCTATTGATTGGCTCGAAGAAATTATATTTATAGCAATAAGCCCGCCAGATGTTGTCATATTTGATCATGTACACGAAATAATGAAAATAGGAAAAAAATTAATCCCTTTGTCCTCTCTGTCTACTTCAACGGGCAATCAATTCTCGACCGATGTGACACAAATATGAGTCAGTGTTTGTTGATTGCGGCGAGAGGTATACATAAATTCCAGCGAATGTGACACGCGTGATCTTATCGCATGCTAAATAATATTATATTGGATTATTGTTTCGATGTTCCCATTTTATTATTTTATGATACTTATAGACTTCACGATAGTCTAAAGTTTAGACTATCATGGAGTCTATTAGTATCATTTAGTTGGTTGTTGAAACTCTAAACAACCAAGTTTATTTTCTATTTGGATTCGGTTTTTCCTCCATTTTAATTAATGTCGACCTCCATTTGAGGTACATGGCCGCGAAATAATACACTGGACTTCCGTGCGGAAAGTCGCCGCTTCGAACTCCGCGCTGTGTTACTCCCCTCGACTGACACAGAAATTTTTATCCGAGTACTTGAGTGTATAAGGGTGTATATGACTTCAGTCATATCTATTATTTCATACAAAAAAAAAAGAAAATAACATGGCAATGTGCTCCGATGGTCTCTATACGGTATGCCATCGGATCCAGTATAGCGGTGCTTTCGGTGAGTTTGCTGGTGTGCAACGGTCCACTAAATTAAACAAGAGAAAAAAAAACGAATAGAAACAAAACTCCACGGCACAGCTTCGCTTTCCGACTGCATTAACATTGGTGAGGAGATCCTCGACTACGAGGCCCAGAATAGCATAGTTTCTAATAAGCTGATTTTTCACACAAGAGTTTCGGATTCAAATCTCGATGGTACACAAAAAAAAATCCTTATTCAAGAGTTCATCAAGTAACAATACTCTTTATTGATTTAAATTGATTCTTAATTTTTTTTAATATATATCGCAGGATTAAATGGATGTTTTAAGTAAGATGAAGAAAGGAGCTTTAAGATGGTTTGGACATGTGGAAAGAATGAATGGAAGAGGTAGGCCGAAGAATACGTAGCTTGACCAAATGGACCAGATCTTAAAGTAAGATAAAGTAGAAATAGGAATAATAGAAAATAGAAAGAAGATAAGATTGTGCATGACGAGATAATTGAATGTGGAGAAGGTGAAAGTTGTGTGCTTGGATAGGAAAGTTTGGATATTTGCCTACCCCGTAAGGTGAACGGCATGGTGGTGTGTGTATGCACGAGTATGCATGTCATCATCATTGTCAACCAGGGTCGATCCACAGCTGGATGAAGGTCTCCCCAAGTTGACTCCAAATAGTTCTGTTTTTTGCTCGTTGATGCCATGTGATGCTGCCATGCTTTCTGATTTCATCTATCCAACGTATCTTCGGTCTTCTTCTGGGCCTCTTTATGCCTCTTGGGTACCATTGGCTTATTTCGGATGTCCATCGGGAGTCTGACATTCTGGCTACGTGTCCGGCCCATTGCCACTTCATTCTTTTGCACACTTTTATAACGTCTTCAACCTTTGTTATATTGCAAATCCAGGTGTTTCGTTTACGGTCTCTTTTAGTATATCCCAACATGCATCTCTCCATGCCCCTTTGTGCGGTATAGAGCTTTTGTGTGTTGTTTACTGTGAACATCCATGTCTCGCAGCCATACGTAAGTACTGGAAGAATGCTCTGGTTGTAGACCCTTCGCTTCAAGGATATTGGGAGATTACTTTTGAAGATGTTGTTCAAACGTCCAAATGAGCTCCACGCTAGTTTTGTCATTCGTGCAATTTCCGTCGATATGCCACCTACGAAGGAAATTAGTTGGCCCAGATACACATATTCCATGTATGAACAAATATATCACAAAAAAAACAGTAATTATTATTTCGCAATTTTTAGGAGTAATATGTTTGATCTTATCAAAATCTAGTTCTAGAGTGTGCCAACTTAAGATCTTTATAAAACAATAAATATTTTTTTATCGAGGCGCTCCCGTTCTCAGTAGTGACAGCTTTTTTATCACTATCTAAAAAATATACGATATAACTCGTATTTGTTAACAATGGTATGAAAGATTCGTGTGACGCGCAAGATAACGGAATCAAGAGTAGTACGAGTACCTATCGTTTCTTTATAAACAAGGATTATGGTGGCAATTCATTTCCGAAACGGAATTATCAAATGGCCTTGTTTTCATTTTTTAATAAGAATATTTTTTCCAAATGTTCACACATTGCGCAACCAGAAATATTTATAACACATCGGGAGATAGCGCAAAAGAAAAGATAAGCCGAAAGCGTTCAGTGGTAGGCGTTTTAAACGTTTGAGAAATTGTTTATTACATGATATTGCGGCTTTACAAATGTTTGTTGTATCACGAATGTTGTATATCAATGAAATATTGTATCGGAGCTTCCCAAACTGTTAACTGTTAATCGAAATCTTACTCTTTTTTGTACATATCATGACGTTGTACATATCATGACGTCGTTTTTTGTACATATCATGACGTTGTTAATTTCAAGTCAATACAGTAACCTATTTCACTCCTGATTTTTCTTTTCTCTCCAGCATCCTTTCCTTTGAATGATGATATCTTAGTTTTACTACGTTTATTGTTCATAAATTGTGTAAAGATGAATAATTTTTAGAATATTTTTTGCGGCCATATATATAACTTCCTTTATTTATTGAAATTTGTTTTATCAAACACTTTTTATTCCACTTTTTTGTAACAGTATAACCCTACCGGTTTCAATTATTCCCCCTCATTAACAGGGGAGCACAAACAAGAAAAAACAATCTGCGATATAAAGCGAGAAGCGAGCGAACTGAGATTATATTTCTTGCGTTCCACTATACCGAAATAGAGTGAGACGTGAATAGCATCGCTTCATCACCCATAGTGGTTTTTTAGAATGAATATAATATACCTATGTCACACACTGGCACACGTTTGATTGTATTGATGAATTTATTCCCGATTTTCACAAAATATCGTATCTCTGATGTGGCCGATAAGTGTTAATTAATATTATTAATGTTATTTTTTTCATTCAATGCGTAAATGTATTACGGAGGAATACCTAAAATCTGAACCCAGTATTTATTATATTTATAGAGATATTAAAGTTTTTAGAAGCAATGTGTATTAGTTACACGTCACAGGGAAAGAAGGGTAAAGTATGATGAAGAAAAACAATGTGAGATGATTTGAGCATGTAGAATTACACAATAAGAATGTGAGTGGAAGGTGTGGTAGAGGACCGCCAAGGAAAGTATGGTTAAATCAAGTAAATTATATTTTGAAAGCAAAAAACGCATTCGTTAGAAACCAGAGAAATCGTACAAGCTTATGTGAAAGTACACGAATGTAAAAGACGTGGAAAATGTGTATCGTAATAGGTCACACATTTTTCACCTATTGGTTGGCTGGAAGAAATTATATTTATAGCAATAAGCCCACCAGATGTATCATATTTGATCATTTACACAAAATAATGAAATTTCATTCAATGCGTAAATGTATGACGGAGGAATACCTAAAATCTGAACCCAGTATTTATTATATTTATAGAGATATTAAAGTTTTTAAAAGCAATGTGTACTAGTTACACGTCACTGGGAAGGAAGGGTTAATGTACAGTTTTGTCGAATGCGATAAAGTCGATATATTTTGAGAAGCACTGAGAGATACAAAACTTGTTAATCAAATAAATACCTTTTGCCTGATTTATTTAACGAATCGGCTTGTTATAAAAATAAGGCGTTCCCACGACAAATTGATTACATTCCGTGTTACTGAATTATTTTGAATACTATTTTCATTTCCGATACATTCGTTAAATCGTACATTCCAATTTGTGAACTCTGCGTACAGTTATATTGAAAACAGTTTCCAATTTTTATAACACTCAATTAAAATGAAAAATAATAAATTATTCGATATGTATCATAGTTCGTATTTCTCGGATAGATATCGTTATGACAAAATTTTCGTTGCTTACTTTCGACTAAGCGTGTATACAAGACAGAAGTGCGAGCTGAGCTTGGAAGAGAGGTAAACTGAAGAAAACTTGGCTAGACTAATTTTTTATAAAGATAAAGTGAGAAGTATGAGTAATAGAAGATTGTGCATAACGCGATGTATGAATGTGGATGAGGCAAAGGTTGTGTGATTCGATATAAAAGTTTGGAGATCTGTTCTCTCTGTCTACCCGGTAAGGGACACGACGTAAGCTGTCCAGCATTACTACAAAAATTAGCGTTAAATGTTCCTAACAATTACACTAGACTGCGCCGGCAAGAACTGTTCTCAATAACATACGCAAGAACGGGTCTTCCAGCCGCTTTGCCTGTTGGAAGGGTCTTAACTCTTCTGAACGGGACTGCTTCGGATATTGACATATTTCATATCACATTACCAAAAGCAAAAGTAAATTTTCTTTTAAGATTGAGCGCGTTAGAAAGCACTCATCAACGTATTTAAGTGACTTTGAATATATGTGTATATGTGTATGTACTCGTATGTGTATGTTTGTATGTATATATTTATGAGTATATATATTTTTTTATTTTATATAATTTTTTTTTAATGTTAACATTTCTTGTGTATTTTTCTATGTAATTGGGCTAAGCCTGTTTTGAAAAAATAAATAAATGATATATGCGTTCCGGGTTCCAACGGGAATCAGACACCCCAACACATGTTTTACGAACCCCGAATTAGCAAACAAGTGTCTTGCTTGATTGTTCCTGAGATACTAAAAATATCGGAACCACCGTCGTGAACTATTTGTTGCAACTTCACTTTTGAAATACAATAATTTACAATTACAATCTGGCGGACTTATTTCCAGGTAGCAATCTCTTCCAACCAACCAGTCAAAAAGAAAGGAAGGTATGGTCGCAAAAAATATTCAAATGATTCTTCATTTTTATAGTGTGTATGAACATGTATATAATACAAGTAAAAGAGAGATATCATAAATCAAAGGAAAAGGAAGGGATGGTGGATAGGTGAGAAATATCAGGAATGAAACACGTTATATTACTAACTAGAAATTACTAGTTTTTCATTCGCTTCTTAAAGCATGCAAAGGACGAAGCGATTCTAACATTATTTTTCATATAAAGTGAGATATCATCAATCAAAAAGAAAGGAAGGGACGGTGGAGAGGAAAGGAAAAGAAAAATCAGGAATGAAACACGTTATTTTACTGACTAGAAATTATGAGTTTTTTCAGTCGCTTCTTAAAGCATGCCAAGGACGGAGCAAGTCTTATATTGGTTTGTAACTGATTCCAGAGTATCACTGCATGGACAGTAAAGGACGACTTTAAAAAAGAAGAGCGGTGATCTGGGAAGGACAATTAACAAGCTCTGTTTGAGCGTAACGCAAGTCCATGATCGGAAAGACGACGAAAATTTTCGCCAATATTAGAGGGGGTGGCGGAACAGTTATTATGGAATATTGATCGTATGTAAATTTGATGTATATATCTCACGTTCAACTAGTTCAGCGCCTTCTTGTATAAAGTGATACTCGTATGATCGTACTTTCTCAGGTTATATCTAAATAACGAACGTCCGCACAGTCCAAAATCGGAAAGCGCAAACCATCGTGTATTAAATAATTGTCACTAAAAACCAATCAATTATATAAATAATGGTTTATTAATTCGAATATCAAAACAGCATATTCGTTACATGACATCAAATGGCTGCGACAGTAATACAACAGCCAACAATGCACTTGCATATTGTGTATCGCATTACAGCGAACAATGAGCCAGCATATTGGAATCGCTGCAGTATTTTACAGTTTCGCACAGATTGCAATTTACCGAGGGAAAAGCCAAACCTTCGCAACGGCTATCGGCCGGTCGATTCTAAACCACAACTCGAGATATGTGTGCGAGAGCATGCTCATGTATTATTAAACAGGGATATGAAAAACGATTATGATTACAAGATACATAATTTTTTTAAGTAAGTCTTCTACCAATTTATTATTCATAGTGATCGTGGTGACGATAATCAACCTGGATCCGTTTGACTTCATCCTCCATCCTCCTGGACACTGATCTATGACTTTATCTCATTTGCTACGCAGTCGACGAATATGCCAGCCTAAAATGGAGCACGTCTGCCTATAAAAATCAGATAGATGTTGTATTAATTAAAACATATCGCTTTGTCACTGGATGTTTCAGACCATCCCCAATGTAAAAAGGTTCACATAATTACTAGGAAACCTCCACTAGATAAACGCCACAATATTTCATGCAAATGTGAAAAACTTGCGTAGACGTCGAAAAAGACTGAAAGTAACCGAACAAATTAGTAGAAATGCGTGTTCGGAGAAGATTACATGGGTTGACAATGTATGACAGAATACAGAATGAAGTTATTAGGGAACAATGTGAACTTTAGATAACCCAATAATGAGCACTCCTGAGATGACTTAGGTATGTGGAAATAATTAATGAAGAAAACATAACAAAATAAATATACAGTGCAAATGTGAGGAAGACGGGGTAGAAACAGTTCAAGGAAAGCATGGTTGGATCGAGTGATATTTTGATGAAAGGAAACACAAAAAGTCGATAAATTGTAAGAGTTTTATGAGAAGGCTGTAGAAGAGACGAAGGATGTGTGTCGATTTAGGAAAGCATGGTTCACTGTTCTTTTTGCCTACCCCGACAAAGAAACGTCCTGATAGTATATATGTACAGTACCCGGCGGTAAGTAATACACATCGGGCTTAAGAAAGAGACTGTCGACCATAATCGGCTAACTTCAGCTTTGTAGACCGTCGTCTCTGTCCCTAGAACGCTTGACAACGACTGACAAATCGCGACGGAACACGTGTATGAATGACAGAGACGACGCTCTACAAAGCTGAAGGTAGCCGATTTATAACCGACAGTATCTTTCTTAACACTTGCCTTACTGTGCTAAACAATTCCGCCAGCCACTGTGCTGGACGCTCAGCATCCAGTGAAAAATGTATGTTTTAAATTAAAATTATGCAAAATCTGCTAGGTTATTTTTTGTAATTAGCTATAAAATTATTTTATTATGTAAGTCCTGGTCATTCACTATCCATCATAGGGTGGCAAGTATTAAGCCCGATGTGTATTACTTACCGCTGGGTACTGTATGTATGTATAATGTGCTTATTTGTACAATGGACTGTATTCACTCGTAGATTAATTAGTGCGAAATTTTTGAGTTTTTTGTAAGTATAACAATATATTTAGGTATTATAACAATGTGTTTTAATATTGTTATACTTTTTTATTGTTATCCAAATAAAATGAAGTGATTGACATCCCTGTTGCAAATATAACACATGTAGGTATGTGAATAAAATATGCCTACAGAAATTCCTACCTGTCGAACTCTTTTATTATGCAAGTTACTCAGAGAACTCAAAATGGATTGTTGGGTTCGCTACGGTTATATCAGTTCAACTTGGAATGCAGCAGAAATATTGAGTTAACATAAAAACCATGTTAACGTTTCTTTATTATGAGTGACTATAACTTCCAGTATACATTATAATTCATTGACTTGAAGAGCCTAAGGTATATTAAAAGTTTCACTGAAATGAAAATCTTCGCAAAAAAAAAATTCAAAACGTTGGCATCTAAATATGTAAAAAGAGATGTTTAATAAATTAGTTTGTACTTTAAATTAATTATTTATGTTTTTTTTCCGTCAAGTGCCATAAGAAAATAATGATTTTTATTATTTGAATATCTTTCAGGAATTGACGTTGTAAATTATTCAAATTTGAAATTTCGGTGATGACTATTTGTAAAATATACTGCTATTCGGCTTTTGTTTTGTAGGCTTTTACTTTGTCTGAAAAAAATTCAATTTTGTGCACCCTTTTTTTTTCAATTTTTTTAAAAATGTAAAAAAATGGCTTTGTATTTTTCAAGGTAGGACTAATAACGTTTATCAAAGTTTTATACCAAATTTAAAGGTAATCGATTGAATACAACTTAAGATTTTATGTCGACCAGGTTCAAAAAAGTAGTTTCGAGAAAAACGCGTTTAAAGTTTTGAGATTATTGTCCGAGTCATTCCGGTGCGGCGTAATTGCTTCCTCATTTATAGCTATAGCTTCGTAAATATTAAAAAAAAAATCTTTTGAGAATTATAAAGACAAGCGAAATTATAAGGACTTAAGAGAGTATTCAACTCTAGAGTAGAAATTTTCTTAAAATAGTAAAAAAAAAATAGTTTGAATTCAAGGTAGGGACGATATAAAAATATTTATAAAAGTTTCATACCAAATTTGAACGCAATCAGTTTTATAGAAATTGAGATTTTATGTCGACCAAGTCAAAAAAAGTAGTTTCGAGAAAAACGCGTTTACAGTTTTGAGATTATTGTCCGAGTCATTCCGGTGCGGCGTACTTGCTGCCTCATTTATAGCTATAACTTCGTAAATATTGAGAATTTTAAAATTCCCTTTTGAGAATATATTCTTAAAGGTCTAAACTTTAAGAATATGCCCAAAAAGAAACATTTTTTCAAATTTCTAGAGTAAAATACCTCCTTACGCTAGCTCACTAAATAACACAATGTAAATAATACCTTTAAAGCTAATAGCTATTTCTAAAGTATTGTTGTGATATTCTGGCAACTAATATATATATACTTATATTAAAAATATCTAAATGTATATATAAAAAAGCTTAAAAGAAAGATTTGTGGCTCCTTTTAACATGTCCCTCCCTCTTGTAGCTTAATTTCGTTTGAAGACTTCATAATTTTCTTTCTCTTTCAAAATAACTAAATTTGTAGGCGTATCCTCGCCTGTTTGAGTGAAGCCTCCTCAGTCAGTAATAATACCTTTTGGAAATCGCATCGTTGGCCCTCACTCTAAAATGCAAACATAAAATCTTCAAATAAATGAAGACGTTCAAAAGCAGATTAAGAAGACAGACCGAAGGAGAATATTATCTCACTTGATTTATATCGCGATTTGTATCATCCTCTGGTTTCATAATGAGATATGAGGAGACCTTAAATAACTTCGAAAGGGTTTTGGAATATTTTAAAGTTATGAACATAAACAATAATAATTAATTAATTGTGAATATTATAATTTTTAACAAATCAATCGTTTGTTTGTCGGTTCTTAAAATAGGTTTAAAAAATCGTTTTGTTTCACTGAAATTTCAATTATCTTACAAACGATCTATATTATATATTTCAAGATTTTCAGCAAAAGAGCGAGTTATAATCAAGATTGATAAAAACACGTATGAGAAGCGTATTTTGCGATGATAATCTAAACTTGAAACTTCAACAACGGTTGGTTAAATGCTACGTTTGGTCAGTGTTATTACATGGAGTGGAATCGTGGACCCTCAAAGTTGGTAGTATGAACCGACTGGAAGCATTCGAAATGTGGGTGCATCGGAGAATGCTACGGATATCCTGGACGGATATGGTCAACAACACATGGGTTCTTCAAAGAGCCAAAGTTGATAGAGAGCTGCTGACTAATATTAAAATCCGAAAGGTGTCCTATTTGGGTCATCTATTTAGAGAAGCAAAATATAAATTACTGCATCTGATCATCCAAGGCAAAATAGAGGGTGGAAGAGGTGTTGGCTGGAGGCAAATCTTCTGGCTCCGCAATATACGTGATAAGACTGGTATAAGGAGCGTTGGGGATATTTTCGGGCTGCCGGGGACAAAGATATCTACTCTCAAGTGATATTCAACGTTGGGGGGACCTGACATGACACTGAGAAAAAGAAGATAAAAACACGTCACTTAAAAAAAAACACATATTTTTTATGTACAGTATAAAGTGCAATGTGAATAATTTTATGAACGATCCATAGAATGCAATGCGAATAATTTTCTTCACGATCTATAAAGTGCATTTCGAATAATTTTATGAACGATCTATAGACTGTAAAGTGAAGAATTTTATCCACGATGCATATATTGCATTGTGAATAATTTGATATCCAATACTAAGCGAATATAAAAGTCAACAGTGTGCAGAGGTGGATCAAATATACAGATAAAAAGAAGTAAAGTGAGAAGTATGATTAATAGGTTAAGCATGATAAAATGAATGAATTTGAAGGAGACGAAAGATGTGTACTTGGATAGAAGTGTTTGGAGATCTGTTATTTCTGCCTACCTCGCAAGAGACACGGTGTGGTGATATGTATGTATGGACGAGTTAAACAAAACCATTAGCAAAAATAAAAGAGTAATTAACAACTACAATGTGCAAATTATGTCACCCATTTTAAAATATTTCCTTCAAGTTCATACACAACATACTTAAGACGTGTGAAACATGACATCAGTCTTCCTGAAGAGAGTCTAGGGACAGGAAGTAGAAACAGCATTCTCACTGCATGAGTGTAATTATTGGAATAATAAATTCATTTATAATCTAATAAAATTTATTTTTTAAAAATCTATTTCAACCCATTTCTAAAACCTCCTCAATTTTCGACAGCCTAATAAAAAATACTATTAGAAAATTATTTATTAAAAAAAAAAAAATAAAGAAATTATTTTTAAACGTTTTTTTTATAATATTATATCGTAAAAACATAAATCACCATGGTGCAATATCCATAAAGACCCTTCAAAAAATATTAATTTTGAATAGAAACCGCAAAACCTCAATTAATCGATTTAAATAAATAACCGTTCCGTACGTGTGGCATGTGGCGCCTATCATTTGAAATCCGAAACCGCAGTCTGGGGTTCTCAACCCCGGAGACCTTTTGCTATAAAATTGCTTGGCCACTAAACAGCGTTTTTTTTTCTTAACCAACTTAATTAAGATTTATTATCTTACGAGTATGTTGTTGATATGTTGAAATAATCTAGAAATTTGTCTTATCAATTCAAATGAACTTTTAAAGAAGGGTAGCGACAGGGAACGACATTAACGGAGCACTTAATGTAATATATAAAATAACCGCGCTTTGTCGAACGGGACTAAAATAAAAATTCATAATAGTATGTTGGTAACCACCTTTACATATGGAAGTGAAACTTTTGAAGTGTCAGAAGAAGAGTTAAAGTCAGATTGATGCTGTGGATATGCGTGCACTAAGGAATATTTACAAAGTGGCAAATTATGAAAGAAGGTTGAATGATGACATCAGAAAGTAATAAAGGGATGAAATGGATATTTTAAGTAAGATGATAAAAGGAGTTTGAGGGTGATTTGGACATGATGAGAGAATGAATGACTAAGAGAGTCTACAAGTCAGAAGTTCAAAGTGTGCATGTGAGAGACAAAGTGAGAAAAACATGACTGGATCAAGTGTTTTCATTAGAAACATTTAACTTGTGCTTAAAACGTCAAAATGTTTGAAAAAGGTGTTCATTTTAATGCCTTCAAGTCTTTACCTAGACAATATTGACCTCTCAATTCTATCAATTATAGTTTTAGATGACATTGAATATATGTTTAGATGACATTGAATATTTTATTACGAACAATGATATACAACTCAATTGTAAAGCGTTATTTCAACAAAAATAGGATGCTTTCAACATACTCGAAATAATAATTTCACCTGAATTAATTTACTGGTACTTATGAGTCTTTATATTCAACAACAAAGCGTTATTGGGTCGATACTTTATTACGAAATAATGCTTTATAACTTTATTACGAAATAATGCTTTACAACTTTATTACGAAATAATGCTTTACTTTAAATAATAATTGTAAAGCGTTATTTCGACAAAAAAGGATGCTTTAAACATACTCTTAAGAATAATTTCACCTGAATTTATTTACTGGTACTTATTTACTGGTACTAATTTATTTACTGGTACTAATAATGCTTTGCAACTTTATTACGAAATAATGCTTTACAACTGTATTACGAAATAATGCTTTACAACTCAACTGTATAGAATTTTAAACATATATGTATTATTTCGTCTGAATTTATTTAGTACGTGTATAAGATTGCCTTGAAAAATAAAAAAAATAAAATTATTTTCGGGATTATGTTGTACAATATAAATCCAAATTAAACTTATATATGGACATGAAAATGTTAAAAGGACCCAACCGACGAAACAAGTTTTTTTTATTTATTTGAAATATAAAAAAAAGCATAGATCAATCCAGTATACGCAACAATAGCCTTTAAATGAATATTTTATGAACATAATGATTTAGCACTTGAATGTTAAAAAAAATCTACAAAACAAACTTACATTACAGTGGCATGCCTGTTTCGCTTTACAAAAGGCAGTTTTACAATTCTTTTGAAAAGCAAAACAGGCCTGTCACTTTAATTTACATTTATTGTGTAGATTTTTTTCATATTTAAGTGTTAAATCAACTCGTTTAAAAGTGGAGTTTTACAATATATTCGTAAATACGAAATCAATTAATGTGTATTTATTTTATGGTTAAATTCAGTGAGATACAGGTTAGTGTCCTAAGTGAGATAAAGTTTATGTCCTCAGTGAGATACAGGCAAAAGCCTAGTTTACTTGGGACAAGACAAATGAAAGGCAACAAACCCAGATCCATTAAAATTGTGTTTCCGAATTAAATTACCTGTTGTTTTTTCGCAAATTATGTATATTTCTTGTCGTGTACAAAATAATATTACGTTTGAAATATTTTTGATCCATACAAGCCCGTAAAAAGTGACTAGATGTTTCCTGAATTACGCCAGAACAGGTTAAATGTGAGTTAGGTCATTTTGCGTAGTTACATCCATAAATTAAATAAAAAAGACGTTAACACTTTGAAATTAAGGTAATATTTTTTCGGATGTCTAAAGAACACTATCTGGAAAAAACATGTCTATGAACATCCAAAGCAAGGTGAAGATATACAAGACCAGTGTCCGCCCCATAATGACATAAGCATAGAGTCCAGAGCCGACACAGTCAGAACCAAAAATCTCCTTCGAACCAGCGAAATGAAGGTACTCAGGAGTATCGCTGATATATCGCCCTTCGTGATAGAGTACGAAACACAGAAATCCGAAGGATGTGCGAAGTTGAAGATATTATCAGATGGGGACGACAGAGAAGAAGGTTCTGGAACGAACATATATCCAGAATGGCGGAACCAAGAGCCGTAAAAATGGCCAGGGACAGTATCCCCCAAGCAAGCAGACCTTCAAGACGACCTCCCAAAAGAGAGCAGCTGGCAGTCGACGTCACAAGAGGGAAACAATGATGCAGGACCATAACAGGCCAACAGGCCTAAAATAAGATGAAAGATTTATTTAAAGGTTTATACTGATGAAATATTTATTCCAATATATATTATTACGCTTCACATAAATCTATTTTGCTCACGGGCCACACTTATGATATTTCTCCATTGAACACAAATAATAAAATAAATTGTATAGTTATTTCGTACTAACCCCTGGTTGTCAGTATAAATTTAAAGCCACAAACGTCAGAATACACCGGGGTAAAGTAACAATACCCGAAGTATCGAAAAAAGATACTTACTTTATATAGCATAATAGTTCATAGGCAGTGTGTAGGGAGACCACACGATTTATTTTTATGAACTATCAAAATTTTTATGAAATCCCGTTGGTAAAAAAGGCGTCCCAGAGACGCTCTTCAACATGTCCGTATCATAAATTCGTATATATATAGAGGGTACCATACAAATTAATTAACTACCCTCATAAGTAAAAAAAAAAGAACAGTTACTGTATAAAATAACCTAAATTAAGTAATATGCGAATATCTCATCGGATTCAGTTTCAAATTCTCAAACATTATGTAAAACGAAAAATAGTTACGTGTTTTCATTCAATAAATCCAACGCAAAAATGTGCTTCTTAATTTTTTTTAACAGAGCAATTAGATCTGGAATCATTAGAAATGAATATTTTTGGCGTGTTTTAAAAAGCTTTATTATTCTAGTAAAAATACATGTAATTTTATTAAAAGTAAATTATTCTAGTAAAAATAAATCTATCTTTCGATTTTACAAATATTAGTTAATACCGATGTTTAATATCAAAAGTGACTTTTTAAGCAACTTTTATGAATTGTAAATCAAATTTGTCGTGTTAATTTTGCATTAAATGTATTTACTGTTCTCGTATAACTATTTATATAAATAGTTATACGAGAACAGTAAATACATTTAATGCAAAATTAACACGACAAATTTGATTTACAATTCATAAAAGTTGCTTAAAAAGTCACTTTTGACACATAGATTATAATGCTGTGGGCATTTGTTATTTCTGCCCAATATTGTCATAACGCGATAATGATTCATGTAATTTTGAGATACAATAAACAGCTTTAATATTTTGAGAAAGTTCAAAAAGTATAGTTACCCTGTTATAATGGGTGGTCTATAATATAACCCCTATTGAGTATAAGGTATCGGAAGCACTTTTTGGTATATTCTTTTACAATATATTTAACTGAACCTTTTTTAAGAAGTCCGTAACTTATATTTAATAAAGCAATTAACCATTTTTTTTTTCAAAAATTTATTTATATGATCTTTATTTTATAAAAAAAACATTCATTTTTTGTCTATAAAAGTCTCAAAGTTTTATAAAGCTCGTATTATACTATCAATTAAATTTCAGTAACTTAGATATTAAATGACCTGCTTAGATTCAGGGGTTGCAAGTTGTTAAAAAGTTTTCAAATTGAAGTATGTTTAACACGTTTCTGATGAGTTGAAAGAAATTGCAATGGAAATCAATACACCAAGTTGTACTGTGTACAACGAAATTGTTATCCAACATTTTTATTCCATTTTCGCTAAAAAAAAATCTGAACCCATTAAATTATTAACATTTCTTTAGTCAGTTACAAATTAAAAAATTAATATATAAAAGGGACAGATTAATCATTTTAATTTATTTTTTTGCAATACGTTATTTATTGGGTGTTAACATAAGTTGTGTCCGTTTTTTTCCAATTTAAAAATGAGCACCAAAAGTAAAACAAAATGGTAAAGGTTATACGTCATTTGAAAGAAAATTTTCTGTTTCTGTTCAATTCTACGGTGGTTTGAAGGGGATCTTCGTGAATAATATGGTTTAACCTGCTTCATCGAAGTCCACTGGTCGTCCGGAACGCTCCATATATTTCAGGTCGAAATTACCGTCATTGAAACGCAAAAACCATCGACGAGCTGTCTTTTCATTCATAACATCTTCACCGCACACTTCGGAAATATCGCGAGCAGCTTTGGTAGCTTTATTCCCTCGATTGAACGCGAATAGAAGGAGGTGTCGAAAATGCTCACTTTCGTCTACTTGCCATTCCAGTTTGAAGGCTTGTAATCAAATCAAATAATATACGTAACGTAAAAGCAAACACAATATTTTGTAGAGCAGAAAATTTTCTTTCGAATGACGTATGACATTTACCATTTTGTTTTACTTTTGTTGCTCATTTTTAAATTGAAAAAAAAAACGGACACAAATTATATTAACACCTAATATTTGGATTCCAGTTAGTAAATAATTTTAGGCTGATGTATTGAATAGGACGAAGAAGAGCATTTTGAGATGGTTTAGGAACATGGAACGAAGGAATGAAGAAAGACTAAAAAAGCGTGGTAGAAGAAGTTGAAAGAAAATATGGTTGGATCAAGTGGATGAAATCAAAATCGTAGGAGTTGTTTGAGAAGATATATTGATGTGGAAGAGACGAACAATGTGTGTGTCTAAATATTAACGTCTGGCACTATGTCCTCTTCACCTATTCTGACGAGGAAATGGTGTGATGGTAGGAATATATAGCATATATCATAATAATAATTAAAGGATAATTCATAAAGCGCTCTTTAAAGAGCAAACTCCCTTCAAGGGTGCTCTAACTCGGGAATCGTATTTACTCATACTGTCAGAAAAAAAATATAAAAAAAGTTAATATTTGTAACTATTTGGATATTTCTCCACATCTACATTAATTATTTCTTTTTAAATATGTTCATTGCCTTTTTAATAAGAACAAATTTCTTTTTGACATGTAATCATAGTATAAATAGGCCAAAACCCATACGACGGTTGTGATCAAAGAAAGAATACTAGAATTGAATTTTGAATACAAGAGAGCGAGAGAGGAATACTTCGAAATTTGAATCTCGGTGGGTCCGTGATAATTTTTTTTGAACCAGTGTAAAAGGGAACGATGTATAAATTATATATATATATATATATATATATATATATATATATATATATATATATATATATATATATATATATATATATATATATATATATATATATATATATATATATATATATATATATATATATATATATATATATATATATATATATATATGATTTTTTGTATGGTTTTAGCGAAGGGTTATGTATGTTTATTTTAGGTTTTCAGTTACTTCGCGAACTGTAAATGTTGGATTCTGACATCAGATCTACCTGGAGATCCATCAGCAGCTTCCTTACAGTATTTTTATTATTTACTTTTTGGCTTGGATGACTCTTTAGTAACATTGTGTTTCCGTTTTGGATATACAGGAGACGGTATCTATTTTATTGGTATTTTGTGGGCTTATGACCACCTTTGAAGGCTGAGTTAAGTGCTCACTTTATGCTTAGGCAACATTCCTCATTATACCATAGATTCATCTCTATACATCATTTAAATGTTTTTATTCTTAGTGTAGACAAGATTGTTTTTAGTCTTTATGCCATTTGTTGACGAACAATGGTAAGATTGTTCGTCAACAAATGGCATAAAGTTTTTTTTTTTTAACAGATGTTGATTAATAATAAAAATACTGTAAGGAAGCTGCTGATGGATCTCCAGGTAGATCTGATGTCAGAATCCAACATTTACAGTTCGCGAAGTAACTGATAACCTAAAATAAACATATATATATATATATATATATATATATATATATATATATATATATATATATATATATATATATATATATATATATATATATATATATATATATATATATATATATATATATATATATATATATATATATATATATATATATATATATATATATATATATATATATATATATATATATATATATATATATATATATATATATATATATATATATATATATATATATATAAATATATATAAACAAATTCTATATTTATGAATATATATTTTCATAAATGTAGAATTTGTTTTTACTTCCGTGAATACTTCACGGGTTGCAAATAGTTAAAATTATCAGCAATTAGAATATATTGTTAAAAAGTAGCACATTACAATACGTAACTATTTTTTTAACGAAACATTCAAATAAAAACAAACGTCGATAAAAATGGACACAATTCTGTCACGGTCCACGAGTATTATAAATCTTCAACTATTCTCATACAATGCGTTTTGTGATTGAATACAATCTGTTTCTCTTTGAAAGATGAATGGACCTTAAAAGACATTCGTTAAATATGAGATGACACCTCAGCAGGCTTCTGATTCCCTCTGAAGAAAGACCATGACTCTCGATCAATCTTCATTTGGACGTGTCGATGGCTTATCGTTCATCTGATCACATCACGTTGTTAGCCATTGTTGGTGGATTATACCTTTATTAGACGCATAAATAGATATACGAGGATATATGATAAAGAATATGCAAAGACGAATCAACAACAATTAAATATTAAATGTATTTATATTGTTTATAGTTAAGACATTAATGTTGTGGAGGTTTAAAGACATTGTAATTTGTTTTATCATACGATGTTTTAACATACGATGCATATTTAAACGATTTTCATTGTGATTAAATAAAAGCAAACAAAGAAAAAACTCAATTCATTTCTATGACAGTCATATTTTTATTAATGTAAAAAAAGTAAAGTATTGAAATAAATGTTGAATCGTAATACTAACAGAAATAAATTTTGTTTTGTTTTTTATCTTAATGCGAGTTGATGAACAATGTTTTTTCTTCAATCCCTGAGGTGTATAAATGATCAAACTTGATGGTTTACCAACGCGAGTTGACTTTCACTTTTTGTAACGGTATAACCCTACCGGTTTCAAGGTTTTCACCTCATCTTTTTTTTTGTTTTAATCTGGCGAGTTATTTGCCTTGTGGGAATCTCTTCCAACCAACCAGAAATATGTTTTTATAGACGCTTAGTGTTAACCAGACTGAAATCTTATTTAAAAAAATCTGGGTTCCAGCGGGTATCGAACCCGCAACCTCCGGATCGGCAGACAAGTGTCTTACTACCAGGCCACGGAGGTCGTCTGTTCAGGGAGCACAAACAAAACTTGTTTGTGCTCCCCTAAAGATGAGGTTAAAGCCTTGAAACCAGTAGGGTTATTCCGTTACAAAAAGAGGAATAAACAGTGTTTGATAAAACAAATAACAATAAAATATATTTAATTTATACTCGTATATCGCATGAACTTATTTAATGTTACTTTTATTGTATACATTACAATCTAGCAGGTTTATCACCACGTGGCAATCTCTTCCAACTAACCAGAAAGGTGTTAAAGGGTTTAAGTAAAATAATGTTTTTTTAATGGGGACTCCAACCCGCGACCCTCGGGCTGAAAGACAGGTGTCTGAACAACTAGGTCACGGAAGTCATAATTTAACTTGTAAAATTTAATTTAAAGAAGTATTAAAGTCAATTTGTTTAACCTTTTTGTGAATTATAAATACAAGCGAAATTATAAAGACTAAAGATAGTATTCTACTCTAGAGTAGAAATTTTCTTAAAATATTTAAAAACAATAGTTTTGAATTTTTTAAGGTAGGGACGATATAAAAACATTCATCAAAGTTTGAAATTAAATTTGAAAGCAATCGGTTGAATAAAATTTGAGATTTTATGTCGACCAGGTCGAAAAAGTAGTTTCGAGTAAAACACGTTTAAAATTTTGAAATTATTGTCCGAGCGATTCAGGTGCGGCGTATTTCCTGCCCCATTGATAGCTATAACTTCGTAAATATTAAGAATTTTAAAATTTCCTTTTGAGAACATATTCTTAAAGGTCTAAACTTTAAGAATATGCCCAAAAAGAAACATTTTTTTCAAATTTGTAGAGTAGTATACCTCCTTACACTAGCTCACTAAATAACACAATGTAAATAATACCTTAGCTAATAGCTATTTCTAAAATATTGTTGTCATATTCTGGCGAATAATATATATATATATATATATATATATATATATATATATATATATATATATATATATATATATATATATATATATATATATATATATATATATATATATATATATATATATATATATATATATATATATATATATATATATATATATATATATATATATATATATATATATATATATATATATATATATATATATATATATATATATATATATATATATATATATATATATATATATATACATATACTTATATTAAAATTATCTGAATGTATATATAAAAAGCTTAAAAGAAAGATTTGTGGGTCCTTTTAACATGTCCCTCCCTCTTGTAGCTTATGGTTATGTTTCGAGAAAAACAGGTTTAAAATTTTGAGAATATTGTCTGAGTGATTCCGGTGCGGCGTAATTGCTGCCTAATTTATAGCTATCTTCGTAAATATTGAGAATTTTAAAATTCCCTTTTGAGAATATATTCTTAAAGGTCTAAACTTAAAGAATATGCAACAAAAAAACGATTTTTTTCAAATTTCTATAGTAGAATATCCCATAAGATTAAATCATTTAAAAAAATCATAGTTCCAACGAGAATCCAGCCAGCAACCCCTGGATTATAAGAAAAGCGTCCTATCAACAAAGCTAACGAGATCTTAAGTGTTTTATGGTATCCCTGTATTCCTGAAGGGAAGTATAGAGCGATTGTGAAATAATCGTGAAAAATAAGTTCTTTCAGGTTCAATTCAATATTTAAAAATACATTCCAGCATTTAAACCTCAACTATCTCAAAAAAAGGTAGAATGTTTATGGAATATTTTTTGATATCGAATTATTGGCGGATTTATTACGATGTATATATTTCAACCAACCACAAAGATGTTACAGTAGCTTAAAACCAGACTGCAATCCATTTTAAAATAAATTGGGTTCCGACGTGAATCGAACTCACATATCGCGGTCGGTAGACAAATTCAACAAAATATGTTATCATTTAATATTTCAAATTAAAGTTAATCTTATCATACAATATTTCAAATAAAAAAAGTTCTCATTCCATATTACAAATTAAAGGAAATATTATCTTTCAATATTTCACATTTAAAAATATGTTATCATTCAATATTTCAAATTAAATTAATCTTATCATACAATATTTCAAATAAAAAAAGTTCTCATTCCATTTTACAAATTAAAAGAAATATTATCTTTCAATATTTCACATTTAAGAAAATAGTATCATTCAATATTTCAAATTAAAGTAAATCTTATCATACAATATTTCAAATTTAAAAAAAATCTCATTCAATATTACAAATTAAAGGAAATATTATCTTTCAATATTTCCCATTTAAGAAAATAGTATCATTCAATATTTCAAATTAAAGTAAATCTTATCATACAATATTTCAAATTAAAAAAAGTTCTCATTCCATATTAGAAATTAAAAGAAATATTATCTTTCAATATTTCACATTTAAAAATATGTTATCATTCAATATTTCAAATAAAATAAAATATAATTCAATATTTAAATTCAACAAAGTGTCCACGTTTAATATTTCAAATATACGAAAACATTATCTTTAAATATAATATTTCATATTAAAAAAAATCTTATCATACAATATTTCAAAGTGAATAAAATATTATCATCAAATATTTCAAATTCAAGAAAGTGTCCTCATTCAATGTTTCAAATTTAAGAAAATATTATCATTCAATATTTCAAATTAAAAAGAATGTTATTATTCAATATTTCAAATTAAAGAGAATGTTATCATTCAATATTTCAAATTAAAGAGAATGTTATCATTCAATATTTCAAATTAAAGAGAATGTTATCATTCAATATTTAAAATTAAAGAAAATAAATGTGTTGTGTGTTAGGTCGTTCTTGCGTATATACGAAATTTTATTGCTACACGCACGCTAAGGCTTTGAACAAATAAAATATATTGATTTCACAGCGTTTTTATTACACTACCGATCTGTGTTACAAGATTTTATTGATAAATATTTATTCAATATTTGACAATATATAAATACAAATCAAACAGCGAAATCGAACAACGTTTATGTTCATTTATACTACTTTAAGAAAAGCAAAACTTAGGGGTTGATTTCTTCTTCTTCTAATAAATTGAGTGTTCCAAATCGATCCAATAGTGCGGAGTTTTATGACAAAGTTTAAGCAATTGCTTGCCCTGTAGTGTGGAATTTGCCAGTTTAGAAAACACTTGATGTCAACGCTTTTTGGGAGGACTTAGAAGGTACTTCCCCACATACGCATATTTGGTAGGAATCGGTTGAAATTGGCCAATGTACGACGAACTGGAAAAAAACCGTTCATTAACAATAATAATACTACAAAAATGATAATTTGACGATACATAATAGTATGCTGGTGCCCACCTTGATGTATGTAACTAAAACTTGAACTTGGAAGGACATGAGTAAGATTAATGCTGTGGAGATGCATGCACTAAAGAAAATTTGTGGAATGTCAATGTTTAAAAGAAGGCGGAATGAAGACATAAGAAATTAATGCATAGATAAATAAACGTTTTAAGTAAGATGAAGAAAAAAGCTTTAAAATGGTTTTAAGATGTAGAGTCAATAAATGATGATAGAATGACAAAGCAAAAAATAGAAAGTCAGAAGTGAAAGGTGTGCATGGAAAAGGTAGACCGAGGAAAATGTGGCAGGATTAAATAAATCAGATTTTGGAAGAAGGTAAAGTGATAAGCATGAATAATAGAAGACTGTGCATGACGAGATATATGAATGTGGAAGAGGTAAATTTGTGTGCAAGGATAGAAAGTTTTGGAGATCTATTCTATCTTGCGTATCCCGCAAGGGACATGGCGTGATGATATGTATATGTAATTTATATAGCGCCGTTTTAGAGAGACAACCCCGCTCAATGATGACTAAACTATGGCATTGAACCCACTATTATTGGCAGATCCAACATATTACAAAATAAACATATGCATGTTGAGTTTAACCCTTCCTTCCCTGAGATGTGTAACTAGTACACATTGCTTCTAAAAACTTTAATATCTCTATAAATATAATAAATACTGGGTTTAGATTTTAGGTGTTCCTCCGTAATACATTGACGCATTGAATGAAAAAATAATATTAAAAATAATTAGCACTCATCGGCCACATCAGAGATATTTTGTGAAATACGGGAATAAATTCACCAATACAATCAAACGTGTGCCAGTGTGTGACGTAGGTATATTCATTCTAAAAAAACCGCTATCGGTGAGGAAGCGACGCTATTCACATCTCACTCTCACTCTACTTCGATATATGAAAACGCAAGAAATAGAATCTCAGTTCGCTCGTTTCTCTCGCTTCAGTAGCTCTCGGGCATCAATTTGAGGTGGTATCTTCGCCCGTTTTGTGTACGTCGGCCGATGTTTTTTTCATGTTTTCAGCAATTAAATTTTAATTATTATCACTTTTAATTTCAAATTTAATTAATTTAAGCGATTGGCTATGAATATTCTTATTTTTTCGATTTTAAATCGCTCGTTTTTACATATGTATTGATGTGTATTAAATACACAGCACCGGAACGCATGGATTTTTTTTTAGTACAGGAATGGAAATGTTAAGTATAGTAGACAGTGATATTATTTCAAAGATAACCATCCTAATACCTGCTGAAGGAAACCAAAACATCAAATTAATAAAATTCATAGTACTACAAATACTTGTACCAATGTTCCCACAAATATAAAAAAAGGATCACTTCAACTTATATTATTAAAAACCTCTATGACTTTTTCAGTTCCATTCCATTAATATTTTCTTTCGAAAATTCTTTCCCATCATTAATTTATACATTGCCCATAAAGAAACGACCAGAAATGCCACAAGTTGATACAGTGTCTGTATTACATAGACCAAACAAAAACATCTCAAGAGCACATAATAAGGGCAGGCATACATCATCTCGCAGACCCTCAACGACGAAGTATTCTCTCATCTTGATAAAGTGTTCACTTTACATTTTTTGTACCCTTGGATATTATTTATTGTCCTTTTTGTTTCGAAAATGTTTACAAACACTCCTTTACCGAACAACGACTTATAAATTTGTTGCTGTTTCTTAAATGATTGTAACCTTATACTGTGTAGGTTAAAAGAATGTGCCACATAAGCAGTTTGTACGCGAAATTTCTTTACAATAAAAAATGATTTATTGCCGTTTACTCTTCAACTTTCTTTTTGAATAACGAAAATTCTCAAAAAGTTCAAATAAGTGACGTGTCATGTTTTGTATTTTCATATTTAACCTTTACCAATCCAATTTTACATGTATATTTTTTTTGCAGCGTGAATTATTTAATTTTACAATATATGAAATAATAATGTTTTTAAAAATTTAATAAACGTATGAAATAAAAACAAACGAATGCTTTGCACAACAAAATTCGACATTTAAAGCAACAAAAAATAAATTATCATCAACCATTCGAAAAATGAGTTAAGTAAACATGTCACCTGTGCGCTGACAACTGAATACTAAGAATTAATTTTTTTGAAAGAGTGAAAAAATATAATTTAGGCAAATATAAATTACTCGGCTTTAACTTTATGGCAATCCATATGTGAATATTTAACAAATTATTCACTTTGTTATTCCACTAATTATGTTATGGCCTTTTGCAACGAAAACACTTTTAGAATATCAACCGTAAAATTTTATTTGTATAATCGTTGAATTAAAATACATTGAAGTATAATATTAACAGTATTATAGAAGTAATAATAACGATGATGTTAACATCGTAGTGACTTTAAGAATAATGAATACTGCCTCTGATATAACGTCATATTTACAGCTAAGATAACGTACGGACGACCCTTAGATAGATTAAGAAGGAATTTGTCGGGTATGTTATCGTTGTCCTTAAGGTCAAATCGATATCAGGCGATTTATCTCATTCGCAGTTTACTTCCATTTAGTGATACCAAATCTTTATTGAATTTGGATAGTAAACCGCCAACAATATATTAAATTTAAACATAATACATTGAGTTAAGTTTGACATACACGTGATAACACTAATATTTATTGGATGTGGATAAGAGTATATGATAAGATAACATTGGTAGGGATACATTACACCTCCTCGGATACATTACAATTACATTAGTCCTCGCTACACGTGTTTCTACCTCCTATACCGAGGCTGTCTTTAGACGGAATGATCAAGAAACACAACATCTGGTTATCGGTTAAGTACGTAAATAACGAAATCTGCATGTTATTTTTAAGTTTATTACATTAATATTAGAAATATTTTTATTGGAATAAATTAAATTCAATATCATAGGGATTTTTTCTCATTTAGAGCCCAGATCAATAAACTGAAATAATTTAATAGAAAAAAGCCGAATGTGAAAATGCATACTTCGAGAAGTGCGTATATCGCTGTGAAATGCGTACATCGAGAAGAATACATGGGTTAACAATGTATGACAGCATACGGTATGAAGCGATTAGGGATGAATGAGAACTTAAGGCATAATACTATATATTAAATATGAGAAAATGTAGAAGTATGACGTAGGACAGTAATGGGTAACCATTTAGCTCGGCGTATCAAAATTCTGAAAAAACCTGGCTTAACCCGGGTGCCGTGTCACATCTAGAAATATTAATATTTTTTTAAGCCCTAGTAAATGAAACAGTTTTGTTTTTGAACTATTTATTTATTATTATTAAAAAGCAAAAACAAATAATTATTTACAATACATTAGTGACTTTTTTGTTGCTGAATTGCATTAGCTAAATCTTCAATTGAAGGTTGGTATTTCGTACATTTTAAACACGAGCAAGCTTTACGAACTTCATCAGTCAGTCGGTTTCTTTTATTTGTTTTAATATTATTCAACGCAACGAGAATAAGGTCTCACTAAAGTATGTTGAAGGAAATATTGTGAGTAAAGCCATCGCTAGATTTTTCAGAGTGCCAAAAGTGTTCGGTAATCGGTTTCAAGCTTTCAAAATATCTTGTTCGTAGTGGCACTCTTCTTCATTCTTCAAACGATTTCTTTCTAGATTCACGAGTTTAAACCTCAAGTCGACGAACTCTTGAGCCCAGATGCTGTCTTGAAATTCTGCGAAGAAAGCGCATCGCTCGTTGTTGGGCAGAGATCTTCCGTAAAATATGTTTGTCACCCAAAATGTCTTGGCGTGTCATCTCTGACACACGTGTCATAGGTAACCCATCACTGACGTAGAAGATACGAAAAATTTGTGTCACGATAGGAAAGTCTGACACTGTCCTATCTGCCTACCCCGACAGATAAACCACGTGATGGTATGTATGTATGATCGTTTCACTTCCCTGAATTTTACATGCCATCACTATTTGGCCCTCATGTCCAAGTCTGAGATAACGAATAAGCTATATTACCTTGTATATACGTGTATGTGTAGAGGAAAGAAATATGTGTGTCGTAACAAGAAAGTCAAGTGATCTGTCCTCTCTGCCTATTCGATAGGTAAACAGTGTGATGGTATGTAAGTATGTATGTACTCTGCGAAAGAACATTTCTATTGGCGATTTACTCTAGCAAGTTAAGGGTGCGAGAACATACTTTATTATTCACAGTGAGTGAATGTACTGGCGCAAGTAGGCGCATGAAGGTGGAAGGTATAAACGATTTTAACGGCTCGTTAAATTTTATACGAAGATATTCATTGCGTTTCTCCGTTAGGGTGAGTTTCCGTTAACTCGTGGAGAGAACTCAACTCTACTAGTCTGCAACTGGTGTAGGGGTAGCAAAATCTGTAATTTATTTATTTATTTATTAAGAGGTTAGAACAACTTGAACAGCCCTTAGACCCGAATTCATAGTCTGGTTTAAATACTTATTTCTAACGTTAAAATTTCGAGTTATACTTTAAAGTAAGGCAATCAAACCATGTGACTCCCTTATATTAGGAAGCTATGGACGAAATAATGTACAAAATTCAACGAGCAATTTTTTCGTAGAATATGTACGAAATTCAACGAGCAAAAAATTGTTGATGTTTAATATTTAGTTAAGTTAATGTCAAGCTATGAATTTAGGTCTCATCACTTGAATTTTAAAATTTACACATCGTAGAAATTGCATGTAGAAGAGGCGAAGGTTGTGTAAAGCTATGAAAGTCTGGCGTAATATCCTCTCTGCGAGCCCTGGCAGGGAAACGGCATGATTATTTGTATATATTAATTGATTCGATTAATATTTTTCTTGATCAAACGGGTGCTATAAGTGAACTCAGTTTAGTGAAAAGCGCGCCTGGAACAATGTCGTAGTCGTTAATATTCATGCTAAGCAAGCGGGCATCCCAGGTTCATTTCCCAGCAGATTCATTTTAGGATTTGTTTTACTCTGAGTAACTTAAATACAGCTTACCGTTAATTCGTATAGTGGTATTAAGTATGAAAAAAATTGCGTTATGTAAAATTAGTGCCTTATGAAAAATTACAGCAAATTAAACCTGACGAAAGTCATGGAACTTTTCAAATGGGACTTTGAGTTTGATATGTCAAGACTGTGTTTGCTAAAGTGTAATAGTTTACAATCATAGACATAGGGCGATCATAGACTCCCAAAACGCGTCTTGTACAGGGAAGTGGTGGGCAAGCGAAGAGTCGGTGGGCAGAGGAAGCGCTATAAGAAGTCTACGAGAGTCGCTGACTTTGTGCGGGGCGTCTGAGGACTGGGAGCAGGTAGCTCGGGACCGTGAGGGGTGGAGAGCCGTATATTCTCCGGCTGATGGCATCTCAGTGGCTAGACGTGTGAGAAACAGTCAAGGAGACAGTCTAGAGCACGTTGCTCATGGCCAAGGAGACAGTCTAGAGAGGCTTATGCTTACTGGTAGCGTGGAAGAATGACTCAAGAGGAAGAATCCCAATGCATTGGTCTGATTAAATGAGATATGCAACAGAACTACCCTTAACAACTACCCTTCAAACTGTGGAGTACAGAGATGTATGGAGAGAGGACTCGTCAGAGGCTACCATAGGAGTAACGATGTACAGTCATGAGCTACATACACGACAAGGTGGATAGAAGTGAGTTATTAAGTAACAGTGTACTTGAAGACAGTCTGCTCTCGAAATGACGCTTGTACAGGTCTTGTACGGGGAAGTGGTAAACAAGCGAAGAGTTGGTGTGCAGAGATAACGCTATAAGGACAGTCTGCGAGAGTCGCTTACTTTGTGCGGGGTGCCTGAGGACTGTGAGCAGGTGGCTCGGGACCGTGAGGGGGGAAGATCCATATGTTCTCGGGCTGATGGCGTCTCAGCGGCTAGACGTGTGAGAAACAGTCAGCGCGCTGCGAACATGCGTCAGCATGGCCAGGCGGTTCGTCAGGGTCCACATGTCTGTGACATTTGCGGGAGAGAGTGCGCATCTTGGATCGGGTTGTTTTCTCACAGAAAATCACATGATCGACGTAGAAGAACGGTTCAAGATTGACGTTGGAGTGGCGAAAGAATCCTCGACTACGACGAGGCCCGGCAACGACGACAACGAATAGTTTGCTAGTTATAAATTAATACAAATATAGACGTCCTCCACCCGCAAGATGACTGACAATCATATTCGATCAAGAGGTATAGCCTGTAGTTTGGAATCGTGTGTTGATGTCATTTTCTTAATGAAAGTGCTCTGCGAACGATTATTTTTTTAACCTGAATGGTTCTTGTTACTCCGTATTCAAGAGGCATGATAAAAAAAATATATTACAGTTTTGAGTTGTTTTTTTTTTTTGCTAAACCCTGACTTTGATTAAAGCATATTTTTATTTTAAAGGAAATAGTCATTAATATGCTTTATTGTTTCTCAACTCAATAAATTTTATTTTATCTATTTATTCATTATAATTTATGGATATGTATACCATATAATGATGATGATTGTTGTTACTATAATGGTGTGACCCAGTCACACTTTATCGTTCAAGTGATGCATCATCCGCCATTTTCTTTCAAGTTGAAGCCTGTCTTGAAACGTGTGAACATGTGAATTCAAGTTGATTGTCAATAAATATAAAAATAAAGATGCAAGAGAAAATGCTTTCGACGTCATTTTTAACTGAATTAAATTGAAACAGTTTATTAAATCAGTTTCTATTGAAACGTGTGAACAAAAACTGATTCAAGTCGTATTCAACTTTCGTTGATCAGCTTTAATCGGTCAACTAAACTTGAACCGTGAGAACGGGCCTGTATTCAACTTTTGTTGATCAACTTTAATCGGTCAACTAAACTTGAACCGTGAGAACGGGCCTGTATTCAACTTTTGTTGATCAACTATAATCGATCAACTAAACTTGAACCGTGAGAACGGGCCTTCACTACAGATTTCATTCAACTTTTGTTGATCAACTTTAATCGGTCAACTAAACTTGAACCGTGAGAACGGGCCTGTATTCAACTTTTGTTGATCAACTATAATCGATCAACTAAACTTGAACCGTGAGAACGGGCCTTCACTACAGATTTCATTCAACTTTTGTTGATCAACTTTAATCGGTCAACTAAACTTGAACCGTGAGAACGCGATTTAAATTTCACTTAAAAACGTTAAATATTTTTATGTTTGACTAGAACAAATTGCTAGTATTTTTATGTTTGGCTAGAACAAATTGACAATAAACACGGCATATTATACGCATGTACATTATAATTGTAAATAAGTAAATACAGAAACCATTTTTTTTATGAACTCTGAAACGTTTCACAAGATTTCAATATGCCAAAATAATACAGAAATATATTGTATGTAAAAATATTTTATCTTTCGGGATAGCCCTACATTTGGCAAACGCTAGAGCTATTATGTGGTCTGACAAATTGTGCGTTTTACACGCATCGGTGAACCTTTTGAAACCGTTCGTATGCGTGTAAGATTGTATTAAAATTAGAAATTGCACCAATACGAGATCGGACATGGTCGAGATCTCATAATTTACAGCGCAAAGTGACCAAGTGTCAAATTGCCTATACGTCACTTTGATTCATTTGACATTATAGTATAATGCATGTATTAGGGGGTGGATGTATTTGGCTACGGTTAAGGGAAGGAATAAAATGACAATTGATTATTCCAAACCATTAACGGGTGCATCATTTCTGAACGATAAATTTTGGTTTTATTGTCAATGAGTACAGAGAAGATTTTATACAGAACGGAAAAAAATACGGAAGTATGCTGAATAAAAACGAACGGTATATACATATTTCATTGTTTTCATTGCCTTCCCCACATTCTATCGGATCAAGATGCATCCTCGCTACTACAGATACGTTTCTCTATCTCCATCCAACTTTTCCCCCTCCACTCAGTCAAGTTCTAAAGGATCTTTCTCTATCTCCATCCAACTTTTCCCCCTCCACTCAGTCAAGTTCTAAAGGATCTTTCTCTATCTCCATCCAACTTTTCCCCCTCCACTCAGTCAAGTTCTAAAGGATCTTTCTCTATCTCCATCCAACTTTTCCCCCTCCACTCAGTCAAGTTCTAAAGGATCTTTCTCTATCTCCATCCAACTTTTCCCCCTCCACTCAGTCAAGTTCTAAAGGATCTTTCTCTATCTCCATCCAACTTTTCCCCCTCCACTCAGTCAAGTTCTAAAGGATCTTTCTCTATCTCCATCCAACTTTTCCCCCTCCACTCAGTCAAGTTCTAAAGGATCTTTCTCTATCTCCATCCAACTTTTCCCCCTCCACTCAGTCAAGTTCTAAAGGATCTTTCTCTATCTCCATCTAACTTTTCCCCTTCCACTCAGTCAAGTTCTAAAGAATCTTTCAAATTGAGTGGTTTTTTTTTTAATTCTATTTTTTTTCATTCTTGTATAAAACACACAATTTGCTTTGATTTCAAAAAACTTTTTATTGGTCATTGAAGTATAGTATATGACATTTAAACACAAAAAATAATATCCGCCAAATGTCCATCTCTTGCAGCTCCACAGCTGTCCACTCTTTTGTCAAAATTTTCGATGACATTTTGACATAATTGCGGTTGTAACTCGCCAATAACACGAATAATTTCGTCCTTCAGCTCAGGCATTGATCGGGGCTCATTCTTATAGACCTGGTTTTCCACGTAACTCCAGATAAAATAGTCCAACGGTGTCAGATCACATGATCTTGGTGGCCAATTAACATAACCGTTTACGGAGATAACAATACATAAAATAATTCAGCAATTTAAACACGTTGTTGTAATGTATACGACTCAATTTTTATAAATGTCATATATTACACTTCTCAAATGTCACAAGACCCAAGCAAGTTCGCGACGCCATCTGTTTTTTTATCCAAGAATTAAAAACACCGCTCAATTTGAAAGACTTTAATTTATCCTCACATAACCCAAAACGTTCTTACGTACTATCGTCATTTCAATAATAGACTTTTTGAAAATGCAAATGTGGGTAAAATGTGTGGCAGAAGACCAAGGAAAGTATAATTGAACCAAATTAATGTTAGTTTCAAAGTAAAAAAAATAAAAAGATATATATGTATTACACTTTTTTATTAGAGTACCACCAGGAATCGAATCGAAGCCCCTGAGCCATAGGCAACGTCTTACCAACTATGGGCTGCAAAAAACAATACCTTTAAAACTTCGATAAATTACTTTCTGACCATAGTTTCTGGCTCGCCCATGAACGATAATTTTGATTCCAATTCAATGTAATTTATGTATCATGTCCAATTTATATGATATATTCCAATCCAATTTATCTATCATGTGATTTCACAAATGATGAACATTCAAACTTAATAAAAAATACATATAAAGGTCTTTCAAATTGAGCGGTTTTTTTTAAATTCTTAGATAAAACACAGATGAAGTCGTGAATTTGCGTGGGTCGTGTGATATTTGAGAAGTGTAATGTAGGACTTTTATAAAAATGGAGTCATATAGAATACAACAACGCGTTCAAATTGTTGAATTATTTTATAATAGGGATTGGGTTCTCTGAGAGGGTTTGGGCACTCTGAATTGGTTTGGACACTCTGAGAGGATTTAAGAAGAGCACTCTGAGAGGGTTTGGGCCCTCTGAGAGAGTTTGGGCACTCGAAGATGGTTTGGACACTCTGAGAGGATTTAAGAAGAGCACTCTGAGAGGGTTTGGGCCCTCTGAGAGAGTTTGGACACTCGAAGATGGTTTGGACACTCTGAGAGGATTTAAGAAGAGCACTCTGAGAGGGATTGGGTTCCCTGAGAGAGTTTGGGCACTCGAAAATGGTTTGGACACTCTGAGAGGATTAAAGAAGAGCACTCTGAGAGGGATTGGGTTCCCTGAGAGAGTTTGGGCCCTCTGAGATGGTTTGGACACTCTGAGAGGATTAAAGAAGAGCACTCTGAGAGGGATTGGGTTCCCTGAGAGAGTTTGGGCACTCTGAGATGGTTTGGACACTCTGAGAGGATTTAAGAAGAGCACTTTGAGTGGGTTTGGACACTCTGAGAGGATTTAAGAAGAGCACTTTGAGTGGGTTTGGACACTCTGAGAGGGTTTAAGAAGAGCACTTTGAGTGGGTTTGGACACTCTGAGAGGATTTAAGAAGAGCACTTTGAGTGGGTTTGGACACTCTGAGAGGATTTAAGAAGAGCACTTTGAGTGGGTTTGGACACTCTGAGAGGATTTAAGAAGAGCACTTTGAGTGGGTTTGGACACTCTGAGAGGATTTAAGAAGAGCACTTTGAGTGGGTTTGGACACTCTGAGAGGATTTAAGAAGAGCACTTTGAGTGGGTTTGGACACTCTGAGAGGATTTAAGAAGAGCACTTTGAGTGGGTTTGGACACTCTGAGAGGATTTAAGAAGATCACTCTGAGATGGTTTGGACACTGAGAGGATTTAAGAAGAGCACTCTGAGATGGTTTGGACACTCTGAGAGGATTTAAGAAGAGCACTCTGAGAGGGTTTGGGCAAGTAAAATGAATGAATGAAGAAATACTAATAAAACAAATATACAGTGCAAATGTGAGTGGTAGAGAAATATTAAGGATAGTGTGGTTGGATCAAGTGAATGGTATTTTTCAGAATAGAAAATGTAAAAAAGTTTGAGAAATTTGTGTGAGAAGATATGTGGATGTGGAAAGGTGAAATATGTATGTAGTAATATGAAATCTGACGTTCTGTCTTCTCTGCATACCTCGAGGTGAAAACGGCGTGACGATTTGAATTTATGTAATGAATTTTAAAAATTGGGGTGTTTTGACAAACTCTGTGACCTAGTTGGTAAAAACACCGTTATCGGTTCAAATCCCGTCAGAACCTGGACTTTAACCTTTCCTTCTCTGTGTTGGGTATCTTCTACACGTTGCTTCTAATAACCATCAATATCTCTATAAATATATAAATATAATTTTAGGTATTCCTCTATAATATTTTTACGCATTGATTAAAAAAATAATATTAATAATAATCAGAATTTATCGACTACATCGTAAGTATTTCGTGAATATCGGAAACAAATTCGCATTTAAACGCTGTGAGTGCCTCGATCTTGGGTCTTGACGATAGGTGAAGAGTATGCGGGAAGCGCGACACTATATTCGCATCTCACTTTTGCATACGTCACTGAATAGCGAGGAGCGCAATTGTCTCAACCTCGCAAGTGTAAGCCACGCCCGAGCTAGCCACCAGCCATGCCGCGCCGCAGTAGCTGTTAGGCAGGCAACGATACTAGATCTACGCCCGTTCCGTGAGCGTTGCCAGATTGTTTTTTAATGTTTTCAGCAAATAAATCTAAATTATTATAATTTTTAACTTCAATTATAATTAATTAAGGGGATTATCTATGAATGTTCTTATTTTTCCGATTTAAAATCGCTAATTTTTGATCGCGTACTCACTACCCAAAACCGGAGTTTCAATTTTATCACTGTAAGGGAAGGGTTAAAAAAGGGTTGCAGTATTTATATTTCAACCCTCTTTAATATGCCAGCCAGGTAATAGTTCCATATTCGAGTGTGTCATCAATTTATTATTGTTTAAATAACTTTATGTGACGTTGGGAGGGTAAATGCGATCTATTTTCTTATAAATGTTATAAAATCATTTTGAAAGAACCTCAATACGGCAGCAATACAACCTCTCAAAGTATCGATTCATTCTCTGATACTTAATCATATTTATATGCAGTAATAACAGGGCGGTACTTTTCAGAGCATCGGTCATTAGGGAATCATCAGGACGTGAGGTAATAAGGTTTTCCAACGTTGAATGCTGTTCATTTTTTCTTTAACAAAGTAAATTTATTAATTCTAACAACTTTATCGTGGAAGCTAAATTCCAATTATATCAGGTGCATTCCTTTGTTTTTGCTCGACAGGTGTACGTTTAAGTCTTAATAAATTTGATCAATATTTTTTAAAAAACACGTTAGTTGAGTTACAATCTTTAGTTAAATTATTGTTTTTTTTATATAAAAGTAATAAAATAATATTTAATCATCATTTATTTATTTTTATTTTTTTTATATTTATTCTCAAAACAGGCTTAGTCCAATTACTTAGAAAAATACAAGACATTAAAAATAAAGAAAAATTACAAGATTAAAAAAAATAAAAAATTATATTAAATAAAAAATTATATTAAATGAAAAATAATGTATATGCATACATATATATATATATATATATATATATATATATATATATATATATATATATATATATATATATATATATATATATATATATATATATATATATATATATATATATATATATATATATATATATATATATATATATATATATATATATATATATATATATATATATATATATATATATATATATATATATATATATATATATATATATATATATATATATATATATATATATATATATATATATATCTTTACAGCTATACTAGAAGAAATATTTTAAAACCTTAAACTGGGAAGGTATGGGCATAAAGATCGATGGCGAATATCTCTCTAACCTGAGATTCGCAGATGATATCACACTACTAAGCGAAACAAGAGAAGAACTGGAGAAAATGATTCAAGAGCTTAACTTAGCCAGCAATCGAGTGGGCTTAAAAATGAACCTCGCTAAAACCAAAGTAATGTTCAACCAATATACACGTGCATCAACGAGGCAAATTAAGATTGGCGACATAGCCTTAGAAGAAGTCCCCCACTATATATATTTAGGACAACAAATATCAGCAGACGGGAATATGATCAATGAAATTAACAGAAGAATAAAAATGGGCTGGAGCGCATTTGGAAGAAATAACAGAGTTTTCAGAGAAAATCTCCCGTTATGTCTAAAAAGCAAAGTCTTCGATCAATGCATCCTCCCGGTACTCACATACGGCTGTGAAACGTGGACCCTTAACTCAAAAATAATACAGCGCCTCGTCACTACACGAAGAAGCATGGAAAGAAGTATGCTGGGGATAACAAAAAGAGATAGAAAGACAATTACGTGGATAAGAAGCCAAACGAAGGTCACAGACATAATGGAAAGAATACTCAAAAGTCAATGGGAATGGGCAGGACACGTGGTGAGAAGGGAAGACAATAGATGGACTAAAAAGAGCACAGATTGGATACCACGAGAAACAATCAGACCGAGGAGAAGACCTCAAAACAGATGGGACAGACCCTTCGTAAAATTCGCAGGCGTGACCTGGCAAAGAGAGGCAAGAGACCGCAAGATATGGAAATCTTTGAAAAGCGCCTTTACCCAGCAGCGATCAAATCAAGACACAGAAGAACAATAAAGATTAAAACCAAACAAAACGACCAACAAGTAAATCTAAACCTGAACCCGACGTATTCACAAACTTTTATGCTAATTCATTCGAAAATAAATTACTACTTTAAATTAATATATATGCTTTCAACTACTGAGGCTACTAATGTATGTACTAATAATTCCTTCTTTCCAGCATTTTAATACCACACCAAGTGTACCAATATGGTTAAAATCGAAGCATTTCATGCTGAGACCAAATCACTAGGTGTCCACCAAAGCTGTACGGCAGACAGAAAACGGAGGTAGCCATTACCCTTATATGACAAAACCTGTCGGGTTTCACTAAGACAACCGGTGAACAGATGTGAAGTCCAAAAGTTAAGTCATAGGGGTGCCCTCACTCAGCAATGGGTAGAAAAAGGGCAGATAAAGATAAAGATAAAGATATATATATACATATATATATATATATATATATATATATATATATATATATATATATATATTATATATATATATATATATATATATATATATTATATATATATATATATATATATATATATATATATATATATATATATATATATATATATATATATATTATATATATATATATATATATATATATATATATATATATATATATATATATATATATATATATATATATATATATATATATATATATATATATATATATATATATATATATATATATATATATATATATATATATATATATATATATATATATATATATATATATATATATATATATATATATATATATATATATATATATATATATATTATATATATATATATATATATATATATATATATATATATATATATATATATATATATATATATATATATATATATATATATATATATATATATATATATATATATATATATATATATATATATATATATATATATATATATATATATATATATATATATATATATATATATATATATATATATATATATATATATATATATATATATATATATATATATATATATATATATATATATATATATATATATATATATATATATATATACATATATATATATATATACATATATATATATATATACATATATATATATATATATATATATATATATATATATATATATATATATATATATATATATATATATATATATATATATATATATATATATATATATATATATATATATATATATATATATATATATATATATATAAATATATATATATATATATATATATATATATTTATATATATATATATATTTATATATATATATATATATATATATATATATATATATATATATATATATATATATATATATATATATATATA
>OX463851.1:39496682-39576682 GCA_949825065.1 Odontocerum albicorne
CAATCTTAGAAGATAATTTACTTTTGCTTTTATATACACACAAACATATGATACACATATATTCACATTCACTTAAGTACGTTGATGAGTGCTTTCTAACGCGCTCAATCTAAGAAGATAATTTTCTTTTGCTTTTATATACACACAAACATATGATACACATATATTCACATTCACTTAAGTACGTTGATGAGTCCTTTCTAACGCACTCAATCTTTGAAGATAATTTACTTTTGCTTTTATATATACACAAACATATGATACACATATATTCACAGTCACTTAAGTACGTTGATGAGTGCTTTCTAACGCGCTCAATCTAAAAAGATAATTTTCTTTTGCTTTTATATACACACAAACATATGATACACATATATTCACAGTCACTTAAGTACGTTGATGAGTCCTTTCTAACGCGCTCAACCTTAGAAGATAATTTACTTTTGCTTTTGGTAATGTGATATGAAATATGTCAATACCCGAAGCAGTCCCGTTCAAAAGAGTTAAGACCCTTTCAACAGACATAGCGGCTGGAAGACCCGTTCTTGCGTATGTTATTGAGAACAGTTCTTGCCGGCGCAGTCTAATGTAATTGTTAGGAACATTTAACGCTAATCTTTGTAGTAATGCTGGACAGCTCACAACTCCTCGAACGAGTTTGACAACGTATACCAGGAGACGCAGATTACTTCTTACGCTCAAGGAGTTATACCCGAACATACCCAGCAGAAACTGAGTACATAGGATAAAGCCATGGATAGGCACCGAACTCTCTCATATAGAGATATCGTAGATCATCCTTTCTGGACCTCGTAGTCGAGTATCCCCTCGCCATTTCAACTTCAATTCAATCGGAAAGTGAAGCTGTTCCGTGAAGTTTTTGTTTTTATAAATATACCTAGGTGAACAGTGCACGATGGGCATGGACTAGGCGAAGAATGAAGATGAACTGCCTTCTCACACTTAAATTGATTAGACTGTTAATGCTAAGCTGTTGTTATATTACGAATATTGTTAACCCTTATCATAACATTGTAACACAGGTGTTACACCAATTTAGGATTTCTTTTTTTTTAAATCCAGTAACTCTAACGTAATTTCAAATATGGCAACACGTTCAAATACTATGCATGCACTATTGTGTGCAGTGGTATCATCTGGTGATAAATATTGACAACGCTACAAGCTTTCAAACGACATCGGGTCAACATGTCTGGACAACGTGGGCGCGTTTTGAAAATTGGGGGTAAATAATCTAAATATCTTATTAATCACTACATGTGGAGAAAATTGTATTCAAACCATTTTAGTTGTTGATAATTCAGCTATGTAAATATTGTTCTTGTTTTAGATTATATAATCATTTTATAGCCCTTTTTGTGTTTATAAAAAAAAATATTTTGGCTATGTGACGTGAGTGTTACGCATAAAAAAAACTATAAGCAAAAGTTGTGATTTTTTTCCTTATTTTTTCCTTCATAACTTACCATATAACAAGGAATCACAAAAGAAAAACGTTAACATTTTGATAAATTGAACTTTGCCAAGATAAGGGTTAACAAGTGAAAAAGAAACAAAAGCCAAGACATTAGAAAACTGTTTTGTAAACCAGAACTCTTAAAATAAGGATAAATTAAAAATTCACATACACAAGTATCCCAGAATGTTGAAAATTTCCGATATACTGGGAGGAAATATCCCAAATTAGCAGAAGTACGTAGTTGGATATGAAATTGGCAAAACGCTTATGATTTGATAACATTTTTAGTATGTATTTTTGGCCTATATTACATATAAAATAAAAATTATCGACATAAATTATCGTCAAAACAATCACTAAGCGCTATTTAATAAGTATATGTTATCAAACTATCTTGATTCAGTATCCCAGTAAGGTGAAAATTTCCGATATGCTGTGGAAAAATATCTCAATATAGCAGAAGTACGTAATTGACTATGAAAAAGGTAAAACCACATGATATAATTTGAACATATTTATACCATAGTCTATATTTGTGCCCTATATGATATTAAGATAAAATTATCAGATAAATAATCGTCAAAACGACCAGCAAGTGACATTTAATTGGAATAATGTTATTCAATAACCCAGACTTAATATCCCAGTATGGTGAAAATTTCCGATTAACAGGGAAAAAATATCCCAATATAGCAGAAGTATGAAATAGGCAAAAATACAATCTGATATAATTTGAACACATTTATAGTATTTACTTGTGCCCTATAAAAATAACATTATCAAAATAAATAACCGTCAAAACAACCATCAAGTACCATTCAATTCGAATAATATTATTACATAATCTAGACTTTGAAAATATTTTGTAGATAAGAGAATATTCAATTTTTATCTAAAGTCAGTAAATATTTACTCTTCTGCAATGCTACCGCATTGCAGTATAAAACACACATTGTATTGTATTAAACTTCAGTTGTATACTGTACAGTCTAACTGACTTAGTGATTTATGGCAATCTCTTTCAACCAATCTCAAAGCTGTCACGAGACCTTAATCCTTCCTTCTCTGTGATGTGTCACTAGTACACATTGCTTAGAAAAACTTTAATATCTCTATAAATATAATAAATACTGGGTTCAGATTTGAGGTATTCTTTCGTAATATAATACATTTACGCATTGAATGAAAAAAAATATTAATAATTAGCACTTATCGGCCACATCAGAGATATTTTGTGAAAATCGGGAATAAATTCACCAATACAATCAAACGTGCGCCAGTGTGTGACGTAGGTATATTCGTTATAAAAAACCAGTATGGATGAGGAAACGACGCTATTCACGTCTCACTCTCACTCTACTTCAGTATATGGGAACGCAAGGAATATAATCTCAGTTCGTTCGCTTCTCTCGCTTCAGTAGCTTTCGGTTATCCATTTGAAGTGGTCGCTTCGCCCATTTTGTGAATGTCGGCCGATGTTTTTTTTCATGTTTTCAACAATTAAATTTCAATTATTATCACTTTTGACTTCAAATTTAATAAATTTAAGCGATTGGCTATGAATATTCTTATTTTTCCGATTTTTAATCGCTCATTTTTACATGTGTATTGAATACACAGCACCGTAACACGCGGTTTTTTTAACACGAAAGGGAAAGGTTAAGAGAAAACCAAATAGGAGTTTTTTATATACTTACAGTCTTGCGGTCGGTATACATACAATTTATGTAACGTATGTGTAACAAGTGTTCGAGTTCTAGTAAACGAAGAACGACAAACGTGTAGTTAGACCAAGTGAACGAAATATTAAAAAGTATTGTTAAGCAGTAAAAAAAACAGAAGGAAATATTTGAGAACATGTATGAATGGGAAGGAGGCGAAGGGAGTATGTTTTGTTAAAAAAAAACTATGGTGTTCTGCCAACTCCAAATTTTTATTTTCGCACTATGTATTCATATTGACTGTTTCTTGTATTAAATTTTAATTTAATAAAAGAGTATAACTTAAATTTAAGTCCAGATTCTTAAAATGAGAATTCATCGGAAAAGGACAAATTAATTTTATTTATTTATTTACACATGACAAGAAATACTATACATAACTTGCGAAAAAACAACAGGTAATTTAATTTGGACATACAGTTTTAATGGATCTTGGTTTGTTGTCTTTCATTTGTCGTGTCCCCAGTAAACTAGACTTTTGCCTGTATCTCACTGAGGATATTTAGCATGAAAAAATAAATCGATACTTCTTTCAGATTTTCGATTACACAAAAACAAAACCCCGTTGCACATTCTCATCAACCTGACAAACAGTGACACTCAATTACAACTGGAAACATCATGCGAAATCAAATTCCTCACACATCATCACTCCAGAAAGACCAAAAATGTTTATCCCATAATATACCGCACAACAATCATAAAAATAAAAACAAAAATATACAGAAATACATAATTTTATGTTGTTACCAAGAAGAACCTTCACGTGATAATATTTTATTGTTATCAGGTTAAGTACAAAGTATAATATTTTATATTGTTTTTAATTATTTATAAACTTTTAATTGATTATCAACGAGATCAATCAGAATTAATATCGAAATAAACCGGACAATGAATGTTTTTTTTTTTTCGAATTATTATCTGAAATATTGGGAAAAGGACAAACTTGTAAAGAATGTAATATCATTAAATTAATACGTGTATCACAGCTGATTATTTTGCACAACGTTCTTTTTCGAATTATTTTCTGAAATATTGGGAAAAGGACAAACTTGTAAAGAATGTAATATCATTAAATTAGTACGTGTATCACAACTGATTATTTTGCACAACGTTTATGATAACATGTACCATTACGTCAATAATAACGTTATGATAGTCCACTACAGTGTTTAAGTACCAACTATGATAATAAAAACATGGACGTGGAAAATACTGAAAGGAGATTTTTTTTGGGTTCCAATCGGGAATCGAATCGAGAGTACCGTAATTGGAAATAAATTTAAACGTTCAAACAATTTAAAAAAACTTAGGTTTTTTTTTAGTATTGAGCGCCCCTGGCAATAAGCGGCTCTCTAAATCTGCTTGTCCCTGGCCTCTCTGGATTGTTTACCAGCGGCGACCCTTGTTTGAACAACTCTTCAGCGTGCCACCTCTCTCTGCTCCCTTTCCAACATTTCTCCAGCTCACGTTTATCTTCCTTTCAAACTACTAATATCAAGACAAATTGAGTCTTAACATATATATATATATATATATATATATATATATATATATATATATATATATATATATATATATATATATATATATATATATATATATATATATATATATATATATATATATATATATGTAAGTAGATAATCAACAGTACCAAAAGCTTAATTGCTAAAGCGGCTATCTAGACAGAAGAGGTTGCTGACTTGTTTGAATTTTTTAATGTTTTTTTCTTCAGTAATTTATATTCTGTTTATATATGATGGAACAGTTTTGCACCCCCAAAATCAATAATTGTAGATGGGAAACAGCTAGAAGTTGGTATTAAAAATGTGTTTTTGGGTCAACTTATTTCCTTTGTAGATTGTTTGGCACTCTACCTAGAGAATAAGCTGGATTTAGAGGAGGTCATAACACAATGGACCACATAAAGGTTGGAAAGAAAATTGTAGAATGTTGTCATGAATACAAATTTCTACTGTATATGGCGTTCGTAGACTAAAAACAACTTTTGATTCCGTCAAGAAATCCGCTACTATCAAAGCATTAAATAATCTAGGAATACGAAAACGCTATATTAAACTCTTGAACCATACTATATATACTATAATACGACAGTAACAGTAAACCTCCATCAAAGTACCCATAAATTTCGAATAAGTAATAGAATCTGCCAGGGTGATACAATCTCGCCAAAATTATTCAACGCCACCCTGGAAGATGCGTTCAACAAGTTCGAATGGGAAAATAAAGGAATCTGTATCAATGGTTCATATCTGAACCATCTTAGATTAATATACGATATTATTCTCATCACGTCACGTCCTGAAGAACTACAAAGTCAAATATTGGATTTGGCAGAGGCAAGCAAACTAGCGGGTTTGAAAATTAATACTTAAAAAACAAAATATATGACGGACCGCTTTGCTGATGTCACATGGATCCAGGTGGATGGAACACGTCTAGAACAAGTCCGACAGTATAATATCTACTTAGGGCAAAGTATTCCATTTGAAGATTGTAATCTTGACAAACTTGTACTGGAAACATGTAGCATAACTGATGATCCGGACACAGAAGTGAATGAATGTCTTTACTGTATGTTATATCTTTCACAAACAGTTTTTGAAGTGAAACTTCTATAGGCGCGGTAGGGCAAATTGGCTGAACGTCACGAAAAGTGAAACGCTTCCTCTTCTACTTTAATGGTTATATTTCAAATGATCTTAAATATTTATTTGTATTAATATAAATAAATAAATAATAAATGTAAATTTATAATTATTAATAATAATTTTATAATTTTATAAATGAACGATAAATAAATAAATTTATTTATTTATTAAATATTATATTATAATAAGAAATATTTATATTTAATGTAATTAATTAAATAATATTTAATTAATTAAAAGTAATTAATTAATTATAATTAATAAATATAATAAATTATTATTATTTGTTATAATAATTAATAATGTTAATAATTATTAATAATATTATTAATATTACTTATTAATATTAATAATATTATTGATATTAAGATTAATTATTATTAATAATAATAATTCATTTTAATTAATAATGTTATATTAATATTAAAATTATTAATTAATAATAATAATTATTAATTAATAATTAATAATCGTTCATTAATAATTATTTATTTATATAATAATTAATCATAATTCATCATTTTTAATTAATTAATTAATAATTAACTCGTTCATTATTAATTTATTAACTATTAATTAATTAATTAAATTAATTTATATTATTTAATTAAAATAAACATTTCCTAATCCTAAAAAAAATCGTTATCAAATTGAAAAAAAGCAATGCATAAAATCAACTTTTCCTAGGAGCTAAGAAGTTTCACTTCTAACACGCGAGAGTCTCACGCATCCGTTTTTTTTTTCTTTCAAATTTGCACTTTCGATACAGTTTTTCTGTACGATACGTAGTTTGAGTTTACTTTCACTCTTTATAAGGGGGGGACTATACCATGATTTAAACTAATATATTGTTTTGTCTTGTTCACAGGACACCTGATAATAAGTACAGAAAGCGACATGTTGAAGTTATTGATCTACGCAAATTTTGGCGACAAAAACATATTCTTATGTTTTCTAAGAGGAAGGATTGTTGGAATGAAACTAGTAAGTGTTTTTTTAATTATTAAATAGAAAAAAACATATTATAAAGCTGACAATTTCTAACAAAACTAGAATATAAGTAATGTTGCTACTCACATCATAATTTACACATTTTTGTTTCATGAACCGTCAATAATTAAGATATCTGTCTTTTAAATACGAGGCATATCCAGAAAGTAAGTGTACTGAATTTTTGTAAGTTACAATTTTTTTTATTTAAACAAAAAAATTACGTGGTTACCGTAGTACGAGTACATATGTAAGCTATTTTTCGACATAGTCGCCATTCCTCTCAATGCAGGTGGTGAAGCCGGGTATCAACTTTTTGATGCCTTCCTCGAAGTAGCTTCCCGACAACCCTTCGTCCACTTCTCCACCTCCTCCTTTACCTCCTCGTCGGTTGAAAACCTTTTTCCACCCATGTGCAGCTTTAGGGAGGTAAAGAGATAGTAATCTGAAGGTGCTAGTTCAGGGGAATGCGCGGGATGGTTCAGGACATCCCATTTAAACGAGGCGAGCAGTTCCTTCGTGGCGTTGGCCGTGTGTGGTCTGGCATTGTCGTGCAGCAGGCAGACTCTCTTTGTCAGCATGCCTCTCCTCTTGTTCTGAATCGCCCTCCGCAATTTTTTTAGGGTCTCACAGTAGCTTGCAGAGTTGATGGTCTCCCCTTGAGGCATATATTCAATTAAAATTATGCCTTGACAGTCCCAAAACACGGATGCCATGATTTTCTTGGCTGAAACTGTGGTTTTGAACTTTTTGGCGGAGGGTTAAGAGGTGTGACGCCACTGTTGAGACTGCCTTTTGGTTTCAGGCGTGTAGTGTGCAACCCAAGTTTCATCTCCAGTAACGATGGAGCGGAGAAATTCATCTCCATGGAGTTTGCAGCGCCTCAAAAACTCTTGCCCGGCCTCCACTCGATTCAACTTGTGTTGGTCTGTCAGCTGTTTTGGGACCCACTTCGCGGACAGTTTCCGATATCCGAGGGTTTCTGTGATGGTTTCGTGTAGTAGAGATCTGGAGATTTGCGGAAACATCGCAGAAAGTTCGCAGAAAGATAACAGATGACGCCGCGTATTTCGCACTTGGCGGGAGATTGGATTGACATTTTTCACGAAACGTGTTGTCGCGTCGACACTTCTCAACGTACTGACCTCGAACTGGTCTCGTTGCGGAGGGGAAGGGTCAGGCTACACGGAAGTGTAGCCAACATGTCGAAAATAAAATCCATCCGGTCGTGAGAGCCTCAGTACACTTACTTTCTGGATACGCATAGTATTTGATTTGTTTTCCATTTCACAGACATAAATTTTTATTACATTCCTTAATTCATGATTGTTTTTCTCACACAGCATCTTGTTTGTTAGTGTCAGCCTATTATTTACACTTCTAATTTCATCGCGAGCTCAATGCCTAGCATCGTGGTTCTCTGCTATGTATCCAACTCGGCGCACGACATGTCACCATCCCTTTCGATCGTGTGCTTTGTTGAAAGCTGAGTTTAAAGAGAATCATGTTTACTCCTTTATTTAATCTGTACATCTCATAGTTCAAACTTCTCTCAACTATTCCTGTGATTAACAGCTTCTCCAAATTTCAATCATTTTTTCTAGCAACATGTCCAAAGTATGTTGGAGTTATTTTTCTCCATGTTGTCGAAAGTTTTTCGGTAATCACTAATTCTTAAGGTGCAATTCGACTGAGGTAACGCTGAACGACATGAGGCATGCGACATGTTTCCTAGTGTTGCCTGTTCCTAGGTGTGCGACTATGTGCCACAAATTTTAACAATGTCACATGCGGATTTTGACTCCCCGAATCGCATGCGCTTTGTCGTCAATACGTATAGCATGCGTCTAAAATAATTCCATGGAGGCAACGTCAGTTTGGTACATTATGTATTTACAAACAATCGAGGCGACTGCATATTTGGTAATAGTTTTGAATCGTAGAAAAAGAAAAGAAAACCACGGTGTTGCAGAAGAGAACTATATATTGGTAGTCAAGAAGCTCAGAATGATGAAAATCTGAATGCAAATGCTTTATTTTTTTTTTTCACATCGATTACAGTGCAATCGTATTTACTCGCAAACTGCTTCAGTTTATCATTGTTTATCCTGTTGTCTTTATAATCACGTATTTTATTATTCCATAACTCCGGTGAATTATGATAATCTTCAATAAACAAGGTGGTTTTATCAATATTTCACTCCATGTCACACGCTACAAGCCGCACAGATCCGCTGTCTTTCGGATAACGACGACATTGTTCGACACGCTGAAACATATCGAAAGGTGACGCATGCGTCCCGGCAACAACAATCAACATGTAGCATGGTACAAAGATACTTGTTTCTTGTCGCTTCGTGTTCCTTGGATTGAAAGACTGTGTGTAGCATGCGTCAATGCCGCATGCTACATGTTGCCTAAATTTTGCCTCAGTGGAATTGCGCATTTAGATTATAGAAACGTTGGTGCGCCTTGTGCTATAAAAAAATCAGAGCATCCACCTCCAACACCACATCTAGAAAGCATCTTTCACGTTTCTTTGTTTTGAATCCATTTATGACAACGGAGAATACTTTTGAGGAGGCGCACACACAAAATCTAAGAATGCAAGGCTCCCGTGGTACTCTGATTCATATACTACAAAAAAGTATGGAAGGTTCTGGAGGAAATGGGTGTACCGAGGCGGCTTATGCTTCTAATTCACAGTCGAATGAACAAAATAAGGCATCTGTAAGAGTTGACGAGTTCCTCTCAGAACCATTCTAGATGCAGAAAGAAGTATGTCAAGACTGTATTATTTATATTGGAATATTATTATATAATCAATTCACCCTTTAAAGCTCCACAAGGGACCACAGGGAGGCCACCAGAGTTCTCCATTCAGAGCGGCTTTGGGTGGTATTTGTAATCTCCCTCCACGACATTCCTAACGCTCTGACTTTCTTGTCATAGGAACGGTACACTGTGAGAGAGGGTCTTTCAGGCTGTCGGGACCCCAATGGACAAAAAAACAGCGCTCTCCTCGGCCAACTATCATCGGGCATTCTCAGAACATGTCCCAGCCAGGACCATCGCCTCTCCCGAATCACAGAGACGACAGACCCCTGTCGGGTGCGCTGGCGTACAGCGTCGTTTGTTATATGGTCATACCACCTGATTCCCAATTTCCTCCTGAGACACCTGTTTTCTAAACTAAGTATCTTACGCTTCTGAGTCTTGGTGAGATGCCAAGATTCACAGCCGTACAGGAGGATCGGGATGGATATTATAAAATAGGGTTTGAATATTACTAAAAAAACTCGCAAAATATTTTTTTTTTTTCATTTATTTGATATATCGAAAAATCATAGATAAAATCTATATGTGCAAAAATATCATGTTTCTTTCCTTCCCTTTTTTCTTATCATCCATCTTTCCACTCCATACAGTGCTATATAAACTAATTGAAGTTGTATTTTGTTTCAGAATATAGCAGAAGCTCGCAAAAGCGACGCATGCCTGTTCTACGAAGAAGATCGCAAAATAGATGGTTACTACTCATACAAGTCCGTGAAGGAGTGCGGAATAAACGAAGCAGGCAATACGACGTTCCGTTACATGGGCTTCAATAAAAAAAATTTGAGAACGAAAAAGATCATCGACACGTCTCCAGCTAAAGACATATGCTCTAGATTCATGAAAAAACCTTCTTTTGAGCCGAAACGTAAACATAATTCAATGCCTGTAAAATCTAACTTCCATGCCAAAGGCCGTTTCCAGAACAAGCCGCGGCAAAAAAATCATCATCGGCGTCATGGAAAAAAGAGATCACACATGCGCGATAATACATAAACCTAGAATAAGTTTGAGAACCCCAATAATGATTAGAATTTTGTGGGTATCTCGCTATTCTCGGTTAGGAAAATTGTGCGTTATTGTCGCTGCCAGTTTAGAAAATGGCGCGTTATTGTCGCTGCCAGTTTAGAAAATGGTGCGTTATTGTCGCTGCCAGTTTAGAAATTGGCACGTTATTGTCGCTGCCCCCCCTGCGATACGCTTTGCCGCTTCTTTATTCGCTACCATTTTTAATAAATGTGGCCAAGTGGACGATTCGAAAATGAGTAATGCGAATTTTGTCAAGAGCGATTTAAGAAAAAGGAGTGAAAGAACTTATTAGATGTCTATCATTTACTTTTTTTTTATGTAAAGTGGTACACCATAGATGCGGTGTTCGCAAATGCGACGAGTTTAACCCTGCTTCGCTTTAAAAATGTTGATATGCTGTACAAACTGTTGGAATTCATAGGTGAAAAAAAAAAACAATTTCTATAACGAGATACAAGTGTTAAATATCAGTGAAAGTGGAAGCATATACTGTCCGCAAAACATTTTGACGGTTATTTTTTCGAATGAATAGTGTAGCGTTACTCCATTCAGGAGATCCATGTTAGTCATCAAAGATGATGTGCGCTTATTTGTAAACAAACAAAAAAAAACACAAATGAGTCGTTTATTTGCGAAACCCCTTGAACTATTTTGAAGAATTCTGAGTCGATTGAGAATAATCCATAGATTTTGAACTCTCTATAAATGTCGTGAACTCTCTATAAAATAACACTACTAACTTTTCCTCTTTTTAACGACACCATTAAAAATATGATAACTCGTGACCGCTTTCCTTGTCTATGATTGACCAATTCAATATAGTGAATTTTCAGATAACTTGAGTGTTTTAAGGAATTTCGAAATTAACCTCGATTCCATAATTATATTTTGAAAAAACCATGAAATTTGATAATTTCATAAAGAATGAAAATCATCAAATGCAAAGCTTTCGAAAAAAAAATACTTTTTTATGGAATTTTGCGAATAAACGGTTCAAATGTCCGGTGCGTAGTATAAAAGCGAATTCTTTTTAACTAGTTGCATATTGTTATTATAAAAATACGCTTATATACTTATAAGGAAACGTGTGCTGATCGAATGTACTCTTATTGTAACAATAATATTATTTAAATCAACTCTTATTGCAGAATAACTTATTGTATATTATTACGCAGTATTATGACGCTGGCATTAATGTAATATATTATTGTATTTGCTCATTCTTTTGTAGATTATACTATCGATCAACTTATTGCACTGTAGAATAATGTTCATCGTCGCTAGCACAGTAACTTGCCAGAAAGTGTTTTACCACTTGTATCTGCCATCACCATCCCTTCTCTACTTGGATATACCAAGAGTAAACTAAGGTTTCCCCAATTTATTACACACCATCGGTGAACAATATTTTTTACAGTGTTCTCATCTTACATGCGATGTTATTGTAATTTAGCTACGCTTATTGAACAACCGGTATGCATTGTAAAAAAACTAATATGGTCAATATGTTTAATAAAAAAAAATTATTAACGTTATCGTAATACTGAAAATTGCTTTTAAATCTGAAATATCTTTAAGAAATATTTATGTTTTTTTTAATGAAGTATAGAAAACATATTAACTGTTAATTCTTCTCTTTTGACATATTTCAATTCGTTTATTAGATGATTGAATGAAGGAAAGGAAACCATATTAACTGGTTTTTTTTTTCTGTTTTTACACAATATTTCAATTCGTTTATTAGATGATCGAATGAAGGAAAGGAACCCATATTAACAGGTTTTTTTTTTCTGTTTTTACACAATATTTCAATTCGTTTATTAGATGATTGAATGAAGGAAAGGAAACCATATTAACTGGGTTTTTTTCTGTTTTTACACAATATTTCAATTCGTTTATTAGATGATTGAATGAAGGAAAGGAAACCATATTAACTGTTTTTTTTTTCTGTTTTTACACAATATTTCAATTCGTTTATTAGATGATTGAATGAAGGAAAGGAAACCATATTAACTGGGTTTTTTTCTGTTTTTACACAATATTTCAATTCGTTTATTAGATGATTGAATGAAGGAAAGAAAACCATATTAACTGGGTTTTTATTTCTGTTTTTACACAATATTTCAATTCGTTTATTAGATGATTGAATGAATGAAAGGAAATCATATTTACCGAAAAGTCTCCTATGTTTATACAATATTTCATTTTCGAAGCTTTCGACTCTTTTACGGTAATAAACCTTCCCATACAACTTAATTAAAATCAGTTGATCGATACTTATAGCGTACATGTTTTATTTTTCGTTTATATCATCACTTGTTGATAACAAGTGATAAATTTGTTTCTTTGTAAGAGGAATGTGAAATTCCTCACTCAGTCGTTATTTCAGTATAGCTCTATACCAGTGGTTCTCAAAATTCTAACACCTTTGGAATCTTGCACTTCAAATATTATTTCTTTGAAACTTTATTACAAAAAAAACTCCGTTATAATTTTTATTTTGAATTTCAAGCTCAAAGGATATAAAATATTTTTTTTACTAAGAATTGAATTAGGTTTTGATCAAAATTAATATTACATAATTGACTATATATATTTTTTTATATTTTGACCATCTCTGTAGCCTAGTTGTTTGTAAGACGCTTATTTTTCGACCAGGAGGTTACGGGTGCGATTCCCGTTGAAATTCAAATTTGTTTTCAAAATGAGATCAGTCTGGATTTAATTTTAGAACTGTTTAACACATTTCAGGTTGTTTGTAATAGATTGCTACATGGTGAAAATGTAAATAAAATCTTTATTATTTTTATCTTCTTTGGTGAGGCAAACGTCGGAATCGAGGCTTACCACAAAAGACAAAATCAAACATTTCTTTGAATAAATGTTATAGATAATTCTTTTAATATCTAAATTCTTTATTTAAAACAATAATTATTTTATAAAAAATATTTGTTTATTTAACACTTTTATTACAAATACAATATGGCGGGATTATTGCCAGGCGGCAATCTCTTCCAACCAACCAAACAAAATTAAATGAAGCAAGTTACGTGGTCGCATAAATCATTCAAATGACTATCCATCCCCACGAAATCAATAAATATATACGTGAGCACATGCCCACGAACCCCACAAAAACGGACAATCACCCGAACATTCTTTTTCATATAAAGTGAGATATCATCAATTAAAAGGAAAGAAAGGGATAGTGGAGAGGAAAGGAAAAGAAAAATGAGGAATGAAACACGTTATTTTACTGACTAGAAATTAAGAGTTTTTTCAGTCGCTTCTTAAAGCATGCCAAGGACGGAGCGAGTCTTATATTGGTTTGTAACTTATTCCAGAGTCTCACTGCATGGACAGTAAAGGACGATGTAAAGAAAGAGGAGCGGTGAACTGGAAAGGCCAATAAACAATCTCTGCATTAAAGAAAATATCGTGCATTAAAGAAAATAACAATGGATCGAGTACCCGGTTACCCGATTAATTAATTCCATTTTCCCTTTCGTCGTATCGAAATTTATTAATAACATCAAATTTGATAAACGTGTAACAAAACGAAAAACCTTTATTTTTTTTTTTAATTGCGAAACCCTTGAAAACTTGCAACTGAACCCGGGGGTACCGCAGACCCCTATTTGAATATCTCTACTCTTTACCTTTTCCATCGAACCGTCACGTTCGTTGTTCTTGTTTGCTTTTAAGAAATGTGTCGAAAATGTCGGATATTTTCTATTTAATGTCAATGATGTCCACTTGTGTATTATTAAAGAATGTGAAATTGAAAACCGCTTTGGTAAAACCCCTGTCTTTCAGCCCGGAGGTTACGAGTTCGATTAGCGATGGAACCGAGATAACTTTGAAGAGGATTCCACTCTGGTTTCCATTTAAATCCTCTTCAACATCTTTCTGGTTAGTTGGAAAAGATTTAATACAATAAGTCCGCCAGGATGTACTGTGTACAACGGAAGTGTAATATAATACATATAAAGTCGTGCAGTTGTTTTTATAGAACAAAAAAATATTCGTGACAATTAAAACAAGACTTGTAATTAGACAAAGCAAAATATTGCATCTCAGTTTTCTAAATACAAATATTTATCAAACACAATGTTTTGATCATCATCACCATATCTTTATTAGGGTAGGTATAGAGAACAAATCTCTACTTCTTTCTATCCTGAAACAATACTGTGAATATGAACCGATGGTATTCGTTTAATAGGAGAAATATTTGAGACATTTTTTTAGAAACATTTATTGGGACAAGCTCTTTGATCTAGTTGATCTAGTTGATCTAGTTGCTTGTCTTTCAGCCCAGGGGTTGCGGGTTCGATTCCCGTTATAATTCAAATTATTTTCAAAAGGATTTCAATATCTCTCTGGTTGATTAGTAGATATTGCCACATGGCAATAAGTCCACCAGGTTATAATGTATACAACGAAAGTATTATACAATACAAGGCATTGAAGAGTAATTATATAATTTAATTGAAATACAACAGGATTTTCAACTAATTTATTATGTAATTTACGAAATCTATTTTAATTTGTTTTGTAAAAAAGTACAAAGCAAATATTAAGCTTAAAAATACACGACCTAATTTAATATTGCTATTACCTACCTTGCAATTGCCAACTTGTTTTATTTCGATAGCGTGTGTTTTAAAATTTGGATACTTACGTTACGCAGTGGCTTTTGCATGTATGTTTTGTTTCATTTTAACTTCACGCTCACAGTATATTTCATTTCATTTTTGGCTTCAAGGCATTAGATGATATTGACAAAGGTAGAGCAATAAATTGATATGTACAAATATCTTCTTAAAAAATGTTATGAATTGCACTATGTAATTGTCTTTTTAATTTTTTTTTCTCTATTCTTTTACTTAAATTTTCTTTAGAATGTGTGTTTAAAAAAAATAACAGCCAATAAAAGCAATAACTTTGTACGTAATAATACCTTTTCTATAATAAACAAAATAACTTAAATATAAGTATTAAAGAGGATAATTGTTGTATTTATTATACTGACGCATAAATTCTATTTCTTGTGTACTTAAGAGCGATGCATTTCAATTTTATAATGTATATTTTTAAAAGAGCTTTAATTGTTTTATTTATTTTTTTATTAGTTAATCAAATAATGTCTCTTGATTTAATGAGGTTAGATGAAATAAAAAATAAATGTCTACATTATGTCGTTTACATATTGGTTATAACACTGTTGCAATTTGTCTTTGAGTGTGGTCTTGATGAGGAGACTAAAGATAATGGTGTTTTTTTAAGCAGTCCTGACCCGATTTTTTTGTAAATTCATAAAGCAATGAATTCTTAACCTACCTACAGAAAATAAGTTTTAATTTTTTTTGTTTTATCAGTTAAAAGTTTTATTTGATAATTTATTTTTGCACTCATTCCTATTACAGCTGGACTGTCATAAAAAATATAACTAAAAAGTTAAGTCTCCTATACAGTTATAAAAACATTTTTCCAATACCCATACTTTCAAAGTTAAAGATTTTTTTAATAGCAAGTTATATCAACAGTTTTCATTTTCCCTTTGATATTTTCTAATAACCCTTAAAATAGGATAAAAACTGATTCGAATAGTTGACGTGTTTATATATTCAACATCACAAGTTTTCATATATACCAGTAAAGAAATATCTTGAAAAAATCATCTAGTAAACTTTTTAATTTATTAAATAGACTTAAAATAATATTTATCACATTTGTTGGGCGACTAAGCTGTATATATATATAAATCTGTGTTATATATTAAGGGTCGCTAGCCTTCGCCTGTGTGAGCACATATTGTCGTGCAAAGCTTAAACAATATCATCTCAGTATTATGAGAAACACATTATATAACCACAAAAGAAAATTAACGCTATGCGCGACGATATGAACCCAGTAGAATCTTTGGTTGATTCATAATTCCATCTTTAGGAGTCATGCGCAGAAGTTTAAATGCGGATAATTTGATTACAACAAACTCTAGCCAAAGCGCGCCACATACGAGTATTACTCGTAAGAAACCTAAAAGCGCTGTTAATAATGTCGGTGGGCACAATGCGCTATTAACGTCACGTGGCACTTTCAATGCGCTGTTAGGTCCGTGACTCTTATTTATAGAAAACAGAGTCGTATGTACCAACAAAAAAATCGTTTATTTCCAAATGAAATATGATTGATTAAATTCCCGATGTATAATTCTTAAAAAGTAAACTACCTACGTGTGTTAAGATCTGTGCCATAAAAAGTTTGGCAAAGTTATAATAAAAATTATAATATAATTGAACTTATTAATAATTTGTATTAATTATAACATATAAATGTATGTATAAAATAATTATTGTATTGTAATAATTATTATATGTAATTATGAAGAAATAAATGTACTTGAAAACATTCCGATTCTGAGAAAACAATTTCTAAAATTGGAGAATATGAGGAAATAAAGAGAAGAGGTAAAATTCAGCTGAACACATTCTTTTATTTATTCATATGCACCCTTTTCCGGTTCCTTATTGTGTTCTTGCTATAGAACCTTCCCTAAGGTTTTCCTGTTCCTTATTGCGTTCTTGCCATAGAACCTTCCCAAAGGTTTTCCTGTTCCTTATTTATTTGTTTGTTTATTTAACACTTTTATTGTAAATACAATCTGGGTGCTATTGTCAGGCGGCAATCTCTTCCAACCAATTAGACAAAAGTAAATGAACTATCCATCCCCATGATATTCATAAACATATACGTGAGCACATACCCACGAAGCTCACAAAGACGGACAATCACCCGAACATTATTTTTCATATAAAGTGAGATATCATCAATCAAAAGAAAAGGAAGGGATGATGGAGAGGAAAGGAAAATAAAAGTCGGGAATGAAACAGGTTTTTTTACTGACTAGAAATGAAGACTTTTTTCAGTCGCTTCTTAAAGCATGCCAAGGACGGAGCGAGTCTTATATTGGTGTGTAACTGATTCCAGAGTCTCACTGCATGGACAGTAAAGGACGTCGTAAAGAAAGAGGAGCGGTGAACTGGAAAGGGCAATAAACAATCTCTGTTTGAGCGTAGCGCTAATCCATGATTGGAAAGACGCTGAAAATTTTCGTTCTGTATTGAGTTCTTGCCATAGAACCTTTCCTAAGGTTTGAAAAATCTTGGAGCATATTCAAAAATAATAATGTGTGAAAAACAAAGTAAATCCGATGTACAGATGAATAATGAAAGATTGGAGGAAGTTGAGTTATTATGTTATTTGGGTAATATTTTCTCAGATGATGGATGAACAAAGAGAGATATCGAACGGAATGTTGCGATGTGGAATAAAGTCGGTGGCAAGATTGGATTTCCCATCTTCTGGGTTTGTGTGTAGCCAGCCTGGTGATGTTAACTACAAACCAACCCTGAAATAAGAACCACAATGTTTTCGAAACATCAGCATCATACGCCAAATCACGTGGTACCTAACTCCAAAAGACATTGTACAGTTATTACATTAACATGTACAGTTGATACAAAGAACCTCCAAAGCCTCAAAACATAATTGTATACACAGGTTGTGAGTCAAAACTATTAATTGTCTCGGTATACAATCTCCTCCAGAATGTACCATTTTTTAACTTTTGCATTTGATACAATCAAAAGTCTTATTGCTGTCTATGAAGCAGAATTTATTATTTTTTATTTATTTATTTTCTCAAAACAGGCTTAGCCCAATTACATTGAAAAATACAAGAAATGTTCATATTAAAAATTTAAAAAAATTATATGCCTTGTAAAATTTAATAAAATATATAAAATAAAAAATAATATATATGCATACATATATATATACATAAACATATATTCAAAGTCATTGAAATACATTGATGAGTGCTTTCTAACGCGCTCAATCTAAGAAGAAAATTTGCTTTTGCTTTTGGTAATGTGATATGAAATATATCAATATCCGAAGCAGTCCCGTTCAAAAGAGTTAAGGCCCTTCCATCAGGCATAGTGGCTGGAAGACTCGTTCTTGCGTATGTTATTGAGAACAGTTCTTGCCGGCGCAGCCTAGTGTAATTATTAGGAACATTTAACGCTAATCTTTGTAGTAATGCTGGACAGCTCACAACTCCTCGAATAAGTTTGACAACGTACCTATACCAGGAGACGCAGATCTTTTCTTACGCTCAAGGAGTTATACCCGAGCATGCCTAGAAGAAACTGAGTATGATAAAGCCATGGATAGACACCGAACTCACTCATATAGAGATATCGTAGATATTTTTTTTATGTACCTTCTCCACCATAAGTGAGTTCTGCGCCCCCACCGGGCTCCAAATGCAAGCATCGCTTTCTAGTTTGCTACGGATCAATGAGTTAAACAACGTTTTGAGCACCATTTGGTTTTGGTTCAAACGACTTATATACTCGTACATCACGTGTGCCTTGAATTCTCAATAATTTGCTGTATCCTCAAAATGTGTTCCCATCAATATTCTCCACTGCACTGTATGTACTGGGAACATAGACGTTGAGAGAAAAGGAAAAAAAACATTATATATACTTTCGAGATGTGGTGTAGGAGATGAATGCTCTGTATCCCATGTAACAGAAGATACACAAATATCTCAATCATTCAAGAATTATAAATTATCGAAAACTTTCGAGATCATGCAGAAAAAATAATTCAAACATGCTTTGGATATGATGGTAGATATAATTATGAAAGTCTGGATAAGCTAGTGATGAGTGGACAGTTGAGGAATATAAAACAAGAAAAATATATCATTTGTCCTACGAATCAATAATTTCCGATTCTGGACTATGCGGACGTCTGTTACTTGGATGTTACAGATGAATAGCTGAACAAATTACAGCGTCTTCAAAATGTGGTGTAGAATATGAATGCTCTGTATCCCATGTAACAGAAGATACACAAATATCTCGATCATTCAAGAATTATAAATTATCGAAAGACTTTCGACATCATGCAGAAAAAATAATTCAAACATGTTTTGGATATGATGGTAGATATAATTATGAGTCTGGATAAGCTAGTGATGAGTGGACAGTTGAGGAACATAAAACAAGAAAAATATATCCTATGTCCTACGAATCAATAATTTCCGATTCTGGACTATGCGGACGTCTGTTACTTGGATGTAACAGAGGAATAGCTGAACAAATTACAGCGTCTTCAAAATGTGGTGTAGAATATGAATGATCTGTATCCCATGTAACAGAAGATACACAAATATCTCGATCATTCAAGAATTATAAATTATCGAAAGACTTTCGACATCATGCAGAAAAAATAATTCAAACATGTTTTGGATATGATGGTAGATATAATTATGAGTCTGGATAAGCTAGTGATGAGTGGACAGTTGAGGAACATAAAACAAGAAAAATATATCCTATGTCCTACGAATCAATAATTTCCGATTCTGGACTATGCGGACGTCTGTTACTTGGATGTAACAGAGGAATAGCTGAACAAATTACAGCGTCTTCAAAATGTGGTGTAGAATATGAATGATCTGTATCCCATGTAACAGAAGATACACAAATATCTCGATCATTCAAGAATTATAAATTATCGAAAACTTTCGACATTATGCAGAAAAATAATTCAAACATGCTTTGGATATGATGGTAGATATAATTATGAAAGTCTGGATAAGCTAGTGATGAGGGGACAGTTGAGAAAAAAAAAAAAGAAAAATATATCCTATGTCCAACAAATCAATACTTTCCGATTCTGGACTATGCGGACGTCTGTTAATTGGATGTTACAGAGGAATAGCTGAACAAATTACAGCGTCTTCATAATGTGGTGTAGAATATGAATCATCTGTATCCCATGTAACCGAAGATACACAAATGTCTCGATCATCCAAGAATTATAAATTATCGAAAGGTTTTCGACATCATGCAGAAAAAATAATTCAAACATGCTTTGGATATGATAGTAGATATAATTATGAAAGTCTGGATAAGCTAGTGATGAGTGGACAGTTGAGGAACATAAAACAAGAAAAATATATCCTATGTCCTACGAATCAATACTTTCCAATTATGGACTATGCGGACGTCTGTTACTTGGATGTTACAGAGGAACAGCTGGAAAAATTACAGCGTCTTCAAAATTTGAGTCGAAGATTTATTTTAAACCTACGAAAGTACGATCATATAACTTCATACCAGAAGGCATTGAACTGGTTGAATGTTAGAAATAGACGCCAAGTTCACTTTCTGTCTCTATTGTGTAATGTCCTTAACTGTCCCGCCGCTCCCTCTTATATCGCCGAAAATTTTCAGCGTCTTTCCAATCATGGATTAGCGCTACGCTCAAACAGAGATTGTTTAATGGCCTTTCCAGTTCACCGATCCTCTTTTTTTACGTCGTCCTTAACTGTTCATACAGTGAGACTCTGGAATCAGTTACAAAGCAATATAAAACTCGTTCCGTCCTTGGCATGCTTTAAGAAGCGACTGAAAAAACTCTTAATTTCTAGTCAGTAAAATAACAATACCTCTCCATCATCCCTTCCTTTCCTTTTGATTGATGATATATAACTTTTATATCAAAAATAATGTTCGGGTGATTTTCCGTCTTTATGGGGTTCGTGGTATATTCTAACGTATGTGTTTATAGATTTCGTGGGGGTGGATAGTTATTTGAATGATTTATGCGACCGCGTAACTTGCTTAATTTACTTTTATCTGGTTGGTTGGAAGAGATTTCCGCCTGGCAATACGCCTGACAGATTGTATTTGCAATAAAATTGTTAAATAAATCAAATAAAGGAGTTAATAGGATCTTTTTTAAGCGCTGCAATCAACATGATCCAGGCCTTGGAAGGATTGAGACAGCTTTTAAGCGCTGCAATCAACATGATCCAGGCCTTGGAAGGATTGAGACAGCTTTTGCGTCGATTTTGAGACAACAGTGGACCATGACTCTCAGCATTAAGTGCGGGATGAAGAAGAAGACAAATTATAATAATAAAATAATAATCTACAAGTATTTTCAACCCTGAATACAAAAGCGATAAATCACAGACCTTTTCGACCCCCCGTCGATTCGTATGAAGAGTTAAATAATAAACGCACAACCACGAAACTGGAAACTTTGTCAAAATTATCAATTGTACAATACTAAAATACACAATTTTATAAAATTTTAATATGTGAAGGGGTACAAGAAAAATGATCAACTCTCAGAGATACAGAACCCCCTGTTGTTTTACATATTTAATATTAAAAACAGTCAAGATTATTATGTTGTAACTACAGTTTTTTTTTTTTTTTTTTAAATAATGATGTGATCTTTATGTTCATTCGGATCGGAGATAATTTTCGGAAACACTTTAATATATTTGGAATTTAATTTTTCTAAAGATTATCTTGCGCCTTTAAATCTCTTGAATGCTTCTTTGAAAAATGTGAAAGGCAATAGTAAAAGATAACACCAATTGAGAAACATAGCAGGTGTATTCGAAATAAAAATAATTTGAAATTTATCAAACGTAAAATAATGCGCTTGTTTATTATCAAACAATATAAATTCGGTCGTAAAGGGTCTTTCAAATTGAGCAGATTTTCTAAATTATTTTTTTTGATTCTTGAATAAAACACACAATTTGCTTTGATTTCAAAAAACTTTTTATTGGTCATTGAAGTATAATGTATGACATTTAAATACAACAAATAATATCCGCTAAATGTCCACTTCTTGCAACTCCACAGATGTCCACTCTTTTGTCAAAATTTTCGATGACATTTTGGCATAAAAATTTTTTTAATTCTTGAATAAAACACACAATTTGCTTTGATTTCAATTTTTTTTTATTGGTCATTGAAGTATAATGTATGACATTTATATACAACAAATAATATCCGCTAAATGTCCGCTTCTTGCAACTCCACAGATGTCCACTCTTTTGTCAAAATTTTCGAGGATATTTTGGCATAATTGCGGTTCTAACTCACCAATAACGCGAATAATTTCGTCCTTTAGCTCAGGAATTGATCGGGGCTCATTCTTATACACCTGGCTTTCCACGTTACTCCAGAGAAAATAGTCCGACGGTGTCAGAACACATGATCTTGGTGGCCAATTAACACTCAATTGTTAGATTCATGAAGGTATACATAACACTCAAAAATATAATGTTAATATTAACACGAAAAAGCAGTTCATTTTAGTGATAATACTTGGTTTTTCTAATACTCACTGACACTCAATTGTTAGATTCATGAAGGTATACATAACACTCAAAAATATAAGGTTAATATTAACACGAAAAACCAGTTAATTTTAGTGATAATACTTGGTTTTTTCTAATACTCACTGACACTCAATTGTTAGATTCATGAAGGTATACATAACACTCAAAAATATAATGTTAATATTAACACGAAAAACCAGTTCATTTTAGTGAGAATACTTGATTTTTCTAATACACACTGACACTCAATTGTTAGTTTCATGAAGGTATACATAACACTCAAAAATATAATGTTAATATTAACACGAAAAAGCAGTTCATTTTGGTGAGAATGCTTGATTTTTCTAATACTCACTGACAATTGTTAGATTTATGAAGGTATACATAACTCTCAAAAATATAATGTTAATATTAACACGAAAATGCAGTTCATTTTAGTGAGAATACTTGATTTTTCTAATACTCACTGACACTCAATTGTTAGATTCATGAAGGTATACATAGCACTCAAAAATATAATGTTAATATTAACACGAAAATGCAGTTCATTTTAGTGAGAATACTTGATTTTTCTAATACTCACTGACACTCAATTGTTAGATTTATGAAGGTATACATAACACTCAAAAATATAATGTTAATATTAACACGAAAAAGCAGTTCATTTTAGTGAAAATGCTAAGTAATACATGTTTAGCGAAATGCTTCTTGTCTGAAGAGATGATGATAGTAGTTGTTGGTAAATAAATAAAATACGTCAATTAGCAATGCGGAAGCAGAGAGTGAATGAATTAATGTTTTATTTATCGGTAAAAGGGTATTTATACATTTCAGAATGGGCGCGGGAGTGCGCCCGCGATATATTTTTATCTCGCTTCTGTGCGTGCCGAAATGGTCGATTGCAGTATTGCAGACATCGCAAATAGTATTGTGGGTAGACAATTTGTTTGCGGGAATGGCGAGACAGCGTGATGCGTTCGTTCTCTTTCTACTGTGGAATGTATCGTAAATAGTATTGTGGGTAAACAATTTGTTTACAAAAACGGCGAGATGTCCGGCCGCGTCAATGTTTTGGTATGTGACCTTTGGACATATCCAAAGGTCGTTTCGTCGGTCGTTGACCGTATGTGTTGACAATATTCAGCGACGACCGTGGTTCCCACACATGTATACATAACACTCAAAAATGTTCGCGATGTATGGATTAAGTCAGAAACTTTGGAACAGGTTGATGAGTTCGGTTATCTAGGCAGTATATCTACGTGTGTTGGGCGAGTTGAAAGCGGCATTGAAAGAAGCGTAGCGACCGGGAACAAGGTAAACGGAGAACTTAATGTCATATTCAACATCAGCGCAATAAGTGTGTTGGTGCACTCCTTGATGTATGAAAGTAAAACTTGAATTTAACACAAGGGTAACACTAAGAGTAATGCTGTGAAAACACTTGCACTAAGACAAATTGTGAAGTGTCAATGTATGAAATAATGCGGATTGAAGAAATCAGAAATGAATGTATGGTTTATGTTTTAAGTAAGATGAAGAAAGGAGCTGTAAGATGGGTTAAACATGTTAATATAATGAATGACTACGCGAGTATACATGTCGGAAGGGTATGGTATGCGTAAAAGAGGTAGACCAAAGAAAACGTGGTTGGAACAAATGGACCAGATTTTGAAAAAAAAAGATGAAGTTAAACGTATAAATAATAAAATATTGTTCATGACGAGGTGTATGAATGTGGAGGAGGTGAAAGATGTGTGATTGTATAGAAAATGTTGGAGCTCGGTTCTCTCTGCCTACCCCGCAAGAGACACGGCGTGATGATATGTATGTATCTTCATATATGTTATGTATCATTCTCATTCACTTTATAATCCATTCGTTCTACATGCCCATACCATCTCAGAATGCTGTTCTTCATCTTTCAAAACGAATTTAGTGATTTTTTACCATCATTAAAAATCGCCACAGTGATTTTTTGCTTGTTATTATATATTCGCAATATAGAGTATAAACTGGTTGGCTCTTTGATATCTGTCAACAAACAAGATATTTAATTTTATTTTTTATTTATTATTACATATGACAAGAAATATATAACACATAATTTGCGAAAAAAAAAACAGTTAATTTAATTTGGACATACATTATTTTAATGGATCTGGGTTTGTCGCCTTTCATTTGTCGTATCCCCAGTAAACTAGGCTTTTGCCTGTATCTCACTGAGGATATAAATTAAAGAAACGTGTTTTAAAGAACTCGAAACCGTTTTTGAAGTGCAACTTCTATCTATGCGGTAAGGAAAATTGGCCTGAACGTCACGAAAACAGAAACGATGCATTATATGATAATTATTATTCATTATTATTAAATGTTTTATTTATTAATAAATTATTATTAATAATTTTAATATTAATAATTATTTATTATTAATAATAATTAATATTATTAAGTGTATTATATTTTTATTTATTATTAAAGTTATTATAAAAAATTTAAAAAAAAGTTTTTAGTTACGTATATTGATATGTAATATTTAACATGTATTAATATTATTCTATATTAAATTATTTAATTTAATTTTATTTAATATTTATTTTAATATTAATTTAATATATAATTTATATTTAATATATAATTACAATAATATATATGTTATTATAATATTAATAATTTAAATGTTATTATATTATATTATTAATAATATAATAAAAATTATATAATAATAAATAAATAATTATTTTAAAATAATTAATTTTATAATTAATAATAACATAAAAATATAACATATTTAATATTAAAAAATATATATTTAATATTCTTAAGTGTATTATATTATTATTAAAATTATTATTATTTATTTTTTTTAAATTTTAAAAATAATATTTTTTTATTTAATTAACAGAGATTTTCTTGAATTAAATTCCACATAACCATTTCCTAATCCTAAAAAAAATATTAAAAATCGTTAACAAATGGAAAAAAAGCAATGCATAAAATCAACTTTTCCTAGGATCTAAGAAGTTTCACTTCTACCTCGCGAGAGTCTCACGCATCTGTTTTTTTTTTTACTTTCGTACCAATGAGAAACTAACTCACAACTACTAATTTAGGCGTCGAAGATAGGCCTACTACCTACTAGGTGATGCAAGTTTTTGTTTAGCACATTATTGTTATCGTCTGAATTTATCGTTGTCCTGATGGCAGTAACCTCATATATATTCTTGGACCGCTCTTTGAAAAACCAGTGTTTCGAAATAGTGCAATAAAAATCCTACGTTTGTTTGTTTGCATAGCGCCAACCCAAATTAAAATTATTTTATTTTTTACTGCGTCAGTATTCCACAAAAATTGTATAAAGAAACAAAAGCTTGACCTGCGTGGATAAGTTAGTAAGACGCCTGTCTCCCAGCCCGAAGATTGAGGGTTCGAATTCCGCTGGAACCCAGATTTTTGTAAGAAGAATTCCTGTCCGTTCGGTATTCACTTAAGGTCATTAAAACATCTTTCTGGTTGGTCGGAAAAGATTGTCACATGGCAATAAGCCCGCCAGGTTGTACTATATATAACGAGAGTGTAATAACATACAATACAAAAGCTCAGCAAAGACTTTGTTAATAAATTTTTCATAGTTATTCATACATCTTCACACTATTTACCTATCGGGTTAGAAATATACTTTTCTATCTCCATGCACATCCTTTGTCTCTTCTACATCAATACACTTTTTCATACAACTTCTACGATTTCTATGACTTTCTACAATAGAATTTAATTATATGAATACATATTGGATATTGAACAATAATTTTACAAATATTTTATTATAATATACATGTCATCATCATGTGAATCTTAGAATGAAGAATTGAAATAATTAAAGAAGACAAAACACAATTTATTCAGAAGGGACGTTAAGATATACACATTTCCCCGTCTTCAAGAGTATCCGACATTTTTTTAAAAATTCCTGGTGATAGTCTAAAAAACAAAAAACCTTTCTTAAATATTGGAACAACGATGAAAATCGGTTTTTGAAGACATATCGTCCGCTCAGAGTCAACACAGGGTTATGCTTTCTTAAGGCATAAAAACAATTTCTTTGAATATAACCATTTAAATAGAATAAAACTATTATATTGAATATTTATTGAAATAAAAAAAACCATGAGGATATTCAATAGTTCTGAAATTCGTCTCATCTGACTTTAAAAATTATAGCGTTTAAAAAAAAATTTACACATGACAAGAAATATACATAATTTGCGAAAAAACAACAAGTATTTTAATTTGGCACACAATTTTAATGGATCTAGGTTTGTCGCCTTTCAATTGTCGTGTCCCCAGTAAACTAGGATTTTGCCTGTATCTCACTGAGAGCATATAGCATGACTAAAACTAAATCGATACTTCGTTCCGATTTTTGATTTTATAAAACCACGTTGCACATTCTCATCAACCTGACAAACAGTGACACTCAATTACACATGTACCATATACATCACGCGAAATCAAACTCCTCACACTTCATCACTCTAGACAGACCAAAACATTAAACCCACAATATACTGCACATAATCATAAAAAAAAAACAAAATATATAAAAATATAAAACAACAAAAAACACCACAGTCAAGAGCTCACACATACCTCTTCCACAAGTAATTCATCTTGCAAGCCCAAGTACTCAAACTCCTGTCGCAATAACAACCACGCTCCGATCGACTGTCTAAATGGTTTTCCTCCCTTTACCTTTATTGAATTCGGCACGCCATTGTATGTCATGGGAGCTTAATAGGCATATTGCCTTTAAGCAAAAGATTTTTTAACTCTAGGGATGGTGAACATTTGATTAGTGGTCATGCGTGTCATGTGTCTCTGCTGAGATTAAATTACGCTTCCGTTGTAAATAGAACAACTTACTGAATGAATTACGAGTATCATATGTCAATATCTTACGACCGACCAACAAATTATAAGAGGCCTCAAGTAAAAATCAGACTAATTTATAAAAGTATATCGAAACCCATGGAAATCGAATCCACATTCTCCTGTCTGGAAGACAGGTGTATTTACCAATTAAGCCATAGAAGTCGCCTTTGTAATTTTATTGAATATTTTAGTATCACTCAAAAAATTTTAGTATCACTCAAAAAAAATATTTTATTATCACTCAAAAAAAAAAATTTAAAAAAGGTTTTTTTTATTATTTGACTTAATATTTAATGAAGTGTATGAAATAATATTTCACCTCTATGGCCTAATTGATAAGACCACACTTATCCTTAATCACGTTCCGTTTTCTGTCATACATTGTCACCTCATATATTCTTCTAAGGACACAAATTTACGGGACTTATCCGGCTCTTTTTAGTGCTGTTACATGTCCACGTTTCACTTATATACATCAAAGTTGGTGTTAAAATACTCTTATGGACTATCTATCTTATTGGCACGCTTTGATTCTGTCCGGTTCGAGTATATGTTTTAATACCTCATTGACTTTGTTTCCTATCGGTATACGCCGTTTAATATTCCTGTTCACAATATTCGAGGAAATCTAACAAATTTTCACAAAAAAATAAATCGCTAAGAAAGTAGGCAATAAAAAGAGGTTTTTTATTTATTTAATAAACACTTCATTATAAAAAAAATTGGCCCGCATATTGCTAGGTGGCAATCTCTTCCAACTAAGCAGACAAAAATAAATAAAGAAAATTACACGGTTGCAAAAAAATCAAATGATTATTCATCTTTATGAAATTTATGAACATATCTCTAATAAAAGTAAAAATGAGATATCATCAATCAAAGAAAAAGTAAAGGACGGTGGAAAAGAAAGAAAAATCAGGAATGAAACACGTTATACGTGTATTACTGACTAGAAATTTAAAAAAATCATTCGCGTCTTACAGCGACTCTAGACAAAACGAGTATTTCATTGGTGTCAAACTGGTTCCAGAGTCTCACTGCATAGACAGTAAAGAACGACGTAAAAAATATGTTATATATATTATTTATAGTTAAGGCATTAACGCTGTAGAGGTTTAAAGACATTGTAATTTGTTTTATCAAACAATGTTTATTCCACTTTTTGTAACGGTATAACCCTACCGGTTTCAAGGCTTTCTCCTCATCATCAGGCGAGCGAGTGCTGAAAGTCTTGTTTGTGCTCCCCTGAAGATTAAGTGAAAGCCTTGAAACCGGTAGGGTTTATTTATTTATTTAACACTTTTATTGCAAATACAATCTGGCGGGCTTATTGCCAAGCGGCCATCTCTTTCAACCAACCAGACAAAAGTAAATAAAGCAAGTTACGTGGTCGATAAATCAGTTATAAATAATTCAAATGACTATCCATCCCCACGAAATCCGTAAACATATACGTGAGCACATGCCCACCAACCCCACAAAGACGGACAATCACCCAAACATAATTTTTCATATAAAGTGAGATATCATCAATCAAAAGGAAAGGAAGGGATGGTGGAGAGGAAAGGAAAGAAAAGTCAGGAATGAAACACGTTATTTTACTGACTAGAAATTTAAAAAAAATTCAGTCGCTTCTTAAAGCATGCCAAGGACGGAGCGAGTATTATATTGGTTTGTAACTGATTCCAGAGTCTCACTGCATGGACAGTGAAGGACAACGTAACGAAAGAGGAGTTAGAGTTATACCGTTACAAAAAGTGGAATACACAGTGTTTGATGAAACAAATTAAAAATATGTTATGTATTTCTTACGAAATAAAAGGGATCAGCCCGCATCCCTGGTGCACGCCGTCGTTGTCAGTGTTTGACTAAGAGGGAATTAGAGTCCATTAGAACATGGTGTACAAAGTGTTCTTCTCCGGGACAAGTGGCATGTTTACCTTGTGCGTCCCGGGCTCACTAAAGCTGCGGCCACAACGAGTTAATGGAACACAAAGGTAGCTATCGAATATCAAAAAGCGGGCGACCCGAGGTACTCTGTTCAAATACCGTGCCGTGTCCACAAGATATGTGTTGATTGCTTTGAGCCATTTATTTAAATAACAAACATTCTCGCGAAACAACCCGATATAGAATTATCCATTAGGAAGCAGATTACAATTAGTGAGAGAGACATTTCCTACATTATAACAGTGTTCTGTATCTGAACTTGCCTATTAGATTACTTCAGAGTTTCTCAAACTGACAATATAACATACACCAGGGGTGGGCATACATGAGGTCAACGAGAGCCACATTCTGGATTTTCATATATATATAAAGAGCCACACCATAGTCACGTTCTCACGTAGTATTAAATACACTAATTCTAATTTATTACATACTATTATTACATAGTATTCTACACAAATCTTAATTGCTGTATAAAGTATAAAAAATACACATGTAAGAAAATATAAAAATGAGAAAGAAACCACAAAACAATTAGTTCAAAATTTATTTATTGTAATAAAAATAGAATATAATATAATAAAAAGTGTATGTATCACGTTACGCTAAATCTCGCATCTATGCCACCAATTTATGTTCTAATATTAATAAATTCTCCATCTCTATATGGACGTTTCTCCATGGCACGACCAATATTCCACGCTATTATAAAACTAGCTTCCTTTATTGTGTCATCTTCGCGTGTTAAAGAAGACAAGAGTCCTTGTTGTTTAAGATGTCCAAATTGTAAGGACTTAAGGGGAACTCAGAGGAACTCTGATCGCAATTTTGAATTGATTGGATATTGGACTGAAAAGTGGGAAGGGTTTGCTTTGTAGTGTCGATTTACTTCGTAAAACGAGTACTTGCGTCGTTGACAGTTGCATTCATACATGCGCATCTTGTCACTTACAGTATTTAGAAAGGTAATCGCGAAAAGTACAGGTATAATGGGGAAATAAAGTATCTATATTTTTATAAGAGACATCGGGAACCGCACTTAATCCGACGAAGAGCCGCATGCGGTTCTCGGAGCCACATTTGCCCACGTCTGATATACACGTACATACATACGCATACGTCGTTTCCCTTTCGTAGTAGGTAAAGAGGAGAGAACTCGAGACTTTCCTATTGCGACACACATCTTTCTCATCTGCTTCATCCTTACACATTCTCGTATATTTTCTCTGAATTTTTAAATTTCCCTCATTCAAAATATAATTCACTTGATCCAAAAATTATTTATTTGTTCTTACTATATCACGCCTTCCTTCCACTCACATTTGCACTCTATATTTGTTTTGTTAGTCTTTTTCATTCGTTGTACTGTACAACACTTTCATTACATACAGTACAATCTGACGGGCTTATTGCAATGTGACAATCTCTTCCAGCCGACCAGAAAAATGTTAAAAAAAACCTTAAGTGAAAACCAGACTGGAACCTTTTTTTTAAATCTAGGTATCAGCGGGATTTAAACCCGCAACCTCCGGGCTGGGAGACAGTCGTCTAACCAAGTAGACCACGGAGGTCGTCGAATAAGACATTTTCAAGAATAGATATTCGTTCTACATGTCTAAACCATTTCAGATTGTTATTTACTTAATCTTCCTTCCCTCCCCCTCTAACTGTTGCACAATATAACGTAAACCCTTAGTCAATAAAAATCTAAGACCAAATTATTTTTGTTAAGTTGATCAAAAATAGTTTTAACATATGTATTCCAAATCTTCAAAAAATGCAGAAACTATTTGTCTTATGCAAAAAAATACTTATGTTATATGTTATACTAATAGTTTTAACTATTTAATTAGTGGATTCGATGAAGCCGAGATATTTTTATTGCAGCGTCTTCAAAATGTGTGTCTAAGATTTATTTTCAACCTACGAAAGTACGATCATATAACTTCATACCAGAAGGCATTGAACTGGTTGAATGTTAGAAATAGACGCCAAATTCACATACTGTCTCTATTGTATAATATCCTTAAAAGTCCCGCCGTCCCTCTTATCTCGCCGAAATTTTTCAGCGTCTTTCCAATTATGGATAAGCGCAACGCTCAAACAAAGATGGTTTATTGGCCTTTCCAGTTCACCGCTCTTCTTTTTTTACGTCGTCTTTTACTGTCCATGCAGTGAGACTCTGGAATCAGTTACAAATCAATATAAGATTCGCTCCGTCCTTGGCACGCTTTAAGAAGCAACAGAAAAAACTCTTAATTTCATGTCAATAAAGTAACGTGTTTCATTCCTGATGTTCTAATGGACTCTAATTCCCTCTTAGTCAAACACTGACAACGACGGCGTGCAACAGGGATGCGGGCTGATCCCTTTTATTTCGTAAGAAATACATAACATATTTTTAATTTGTTTTATCAAACACTGTTTATTTCCCTTTTTGTAACGGTATAACCTTAAGTCCATGCAGTGAGACTCTGGAATCAGTTACAAACCAATATAAGACTCGCTCCGTCCTTAGCATGCTTTAAGAAGCTACTGAAAAAAAACTTTTTTTTCTTCTTAGTAAAATAACGTGTTACGTTCCTGATTTTTTCTTTTCCTTTCCTCTCCACCATCCCTTCCTTTTCTTTTTATTGATGATATCTCACTTTGTATGAAAAATAATGTTAGGGTAATTGTCCGTCTTTGTGGTGTTCGTTGGCATATGCTCACGTATATGTTTATGGATGTCGTGGGGATGAATAGTCATTTGAATGATTTATACGATTACGTAACTTGCTTCATTTACTTTCGTCTGGTTGGTTGGAAGGGATTACCGCCTGGCAATAAGCCCGCCAGATTGTATTTGTAATACATATTTAAGTGTTAAATAAATAAATAAATATGTTTAAATTAAACAGCTATATGTTATACGACACACATATGATGCATGCAATGCATAAAATCAACTTTTCCTAGGAGCTAAGAAGTTTCACTTCTACCGTGCGAGAGTCTCACGCATCTGTTTTTTTTTACGTGAGTGCGTACACCGATATACCGGCCATACCGTTGTACTTGAACTGAAAACACACCGAAATGAGACGATCGGAGCACACCGGCATATTTTTTTTCTCTTTTTGAAAAAATGGATATGAACGAAGAATAAATATCACCTAGGCGGAAAAATTCCTGTACCATACGAGGGTCATCCTTTTGGATAGCAGATTCTCGTAATACAAAACAGAATGATCATTGTAATTTATTTTTATCAAACAGTGTTTATTCCACTTTTTTTGTAACGGTATAACCCTACCGGTTTCACGGCTTTCACCTCATCCTCAGGGGAGCACAAACAAGACTAAATGCTGTTCGAACTGATACTGATATACACGCTTCAACGGTTGGGGGCTGAGGGGTGAGGGAGACATGGGACGATTTCGGCCAAGAGCGGAGAGATTTTTGGGATATAACTGTTCACCAGATGTTCGGATCGATGTACTGACTTAGAAATTTCTAGGGCCTCTAATCTGTCCAATTTATTTCCGTTACAACTGATATGTAAGAATTTGGCATCATCGATAGAAAAAGTATGGTTTTCACGGTGATCATTTTTAATAAGTCAATATCTGGACAAATTTATACTTCCTTTCTATTCCGGCTTATATAAAACCAACCCAAATGTGTTATTTTTTCCTTATTTTATTAAATGTATCTGTTTCCGGTAAAACTGTTACCACTGTGTAAAATTATACGTCCTTTAATTTAAAGCATACTTTAAAGGATACGCATTAGCAAGCTGTAAACCTTTATTTCAATTTGTTGAATCGATTGAGACAGAGGCAAGGCAAGAAAAAGAAGCGCCTTTTTTCATCTCAAGATGAAAAATTAATGACTTCTTCTTCTTCCTCTTATTTTAGGTATGTTGGCCTGTTATGGTCATGCATCATCGTTTCCCTCTTGTGACGTCGACTGCCAGCTGTCTTTCCATCTTTTGGGAGGTCGTCCTGGAGGTCTGCTTGCTTGGGGATACTGTCCTTGGCCATTCTTACGGCTCATGGTTCCGCCATTCTGAGTACATGTTCGTTCCAGAACCTTCTTCTCTGTCGTCCCCATCTGACAATATCTTCAACTTCGCACGTCCTTCGGATTTCTGTGTTACGTACTCTATCACGAAGGGTTTTGCCAGCGATACTTCTGAGTACCTTCATTTCGCAAGGAGATTTTTTATTCTGATAGTGTCGACTCTGGACTCCATACTGTATGTCATTATGGGGCGATCAAAGGTCTTGTATGATATATCCTCACCTTGCTTTGGATGTTCATATACTTGTTTCTTATTTAAAAAAGACGAGTGTTTAAATTTATTTTAATTATTTCTACTGAATCATATCACACATCTAAATATTGAGCTTTTCTGGGGTAATCATAGAAACCCAAATAAATTATTGAGTTATTCAACCGTTAGTTATTGTGGAATTTTGTTTTGTTAATAATATCGATTATTTTTGTTTATTATTTGTTGCGTTTTATTCTATGAGCATCTACAAAACCAATGTCATTTTTTCTAGTAACAAGGTGGGTTAACGAAGATATCATTTTTTTAAATAATTTAAACGTAATAATATTTTTAGTCCAACACTGTTTATTCCCCTTTTTATAACGGTATAACTTAACCAGTTTTAAGGTTTTCATTTTATCATCAAGGGAGCACAAACGAGCCGTGATTGTGCTCCTCTGACGATGAAGTAAAAACCTTGAAACCGATAGGGTTATACCATTATATAAAGTGAAATAAACCATGTAGGGTTAAACAAATTACACTGCCCTTAAACCTCCACAGTGTAAATGCCTTAACTATAAATAATATATCATTTATACATAGTTCTCAGCACCACTCATACAGTTTGGAAGACAAAATACATTCCACTCCACCTCAATCTACACTAGAGGATCAAAATCTTGTTTTTATGAAGTGACATACTTCTGTGACAAGAATAGTAGAGACGACGGACTTATAGTCTAATGTCAAGGCAGAAGGGAAATGACTCTCAGTACAGTAAATATAATTTTAAAGCGGCTATAGCCAGGAGTTCGAATAGTCCAGCACGTTGCCAACACTAGTACTTTCACAAACATAGACGGCTACGCTCAGACAGATATTGTGTATTGGCCTTATCTGTTAACCACTCTTTTTTATGTCTTCCTTTACTGTCCATGCAGTGAGACTCTGGAACCAGTTACAAACCAATGTTAGACTCGCTCCGTCCTTGGCATGCTTTAAGAAGCGACTGAAAACTGTAAATTTCTAGTCACTAATACTAATATATTTTTATCATATATTTCGGTTAGTCAATAAGTTTTGAAAGCGGAAATGAAAATACATTTTTTTTGCGGGGAAATCACTTTTATTGCTCAGTATAGTCTCCCATAAGATCAATACACTTGGTCCAGCGATCTTCCAACTTTGTTGTCCCATCACGGAAGTGACTTTCTGGAAGGCCTGCAAAATACTCATCTACGACGGTTATAACCTCTTCGTTTGATGAAAAATGCTTTCCACGAAGGAATTTTTTGAGGTGTGAAAACAGCCAGAAGTCAGAGGAAGCTAAATCTGGTGAATAGGGTGGATGCTGCAACAATTCGTACCCCAATTCACTGATTTTCGCGATGGTTTTTTGAGCTGTGTGAGCAGGTGCATTGTCTTGATGAAAATTGATTTTTTTCTTCTGCAAACCGGGTCTTTTTTCACAATTTTTTTTATCCAACTGGTCCAAAAGGTCACAATAATAATTAGAGTTGATTATCTTACCAGTTTGGAGATAATCTATCAATAAAATTCCTTTTGCATCCCAAAAAACTGACGCTAACACCTTCTTGGCCGATTTCTGGACACGAACTCGCTTCGGAGCCAAAGTGCCTGGTTTACACCACTCTTTAGCCTCTTATTTTGATTCAGGATCATGGTGGTAGACTCAAGTCTCATCCATAGTGATGAATCGACGCAGAAAATCCTTTTTATCCTTTCGAAATTGCTCCAAATGTTGCTCAGAAAGTCGCATTCGAACGTGTTTTTGTTGCATTGTTAGCAAATGCGGCACCCATTGTGCACACAGTTTTTTTAAACCGAAATATGCCATGTTGTTCCATGTGAGATGCCTATGGTGTCAGCTATCACATCCACAGTCGATCGATGATCTTCCAAAACCATATCCTGTATTTTCGCAATGATTTCTGGTGTTGATGCACTTTTTGGACGTCCTGAGCGTGGATCGTCTTCAACGCTTGTACGGCCCCGCTTAAACTCCAAAACCCATCGGTGAACGGTTGGAAATGAAAAAGAAGACCCCTTTAATACTTTCACCATCTTTGCATGGATCTCAGTAGCCGATAAACCTTCCAAAACAAAGAATTTAATCACTGCACGATATTCGGATTTTTCCATTGTTAAAAAATACACTGACACGTCAACTTCAAATGGCTTGTAAACAAAGAATGAATTGACAGATCGAAATGAAATTTTGAGTACGTTCTTATGAAAGATGAAATATTAAAATGGCGTAGAAATTTTGGTTTTTCTACTGCTCCATAGATGTCGCTTTCAAAACTTTTTGACTAACCTATTATAATCCTGTTTTAATTTTAATCCTGATTTTTCTTTACTCTCCACCATATTTTTTTTCTTTTGTTTTGATTGGTAATATCTCACTTTTACTATATTTAGTATATGTCCATAGATTTTATAAATATGAATAATATTTTGAATATTTTTTGCGACCTTGTAAATTACTTTATTAACTTTTGCCTGGATGGTTGGGAGAGAATGCCGCCAGGCAATAAACCCGCTAGATAGTATTTACAATGAAGCGTTAAATAAATACAGATGCGAGTAAGTACCCTATTAAATTTCAATATTTTCCACGACCACGTTTCAATCACATACATCAAATAAAATTACCTGGGTTTTCAACATGAAATCAAAATTTTCTATTTATGAATACTAGTAGACATGCTTTTTAACATACTCGTATGAAGTCTTCTGCGTGCTTAGCACACATCAAACGCATAGTAATGACGGTCCTGTTTTTTGTTACAAAAAAATATGAAATCATATCAATTCAGCAGATCCTCGTATAATTTAATACTGAGCAGGTGTGGGGCTTAATGCACACGCGCCGCATATCCTTTCCTAATGGATTTCTTTTTTGTTTTTTGAACAGTGACAGACGTTTCATGCGTATGCATATTTCTATTGTCCTTTTTCAGGCGTAACAAAACGCGTTACTTTAAATCAGGTATGCTCAACCTTTCGATAACAAAAATATTTATTAACTTTTCAATCATAACATAATATTTAAGAATCGACTGGAAAACCCTTTAATTTCTAGTCAGTGATATAATGTGTTTCATTCCTGATTTTTCTTTTCTCTCCACCATCCCTTCCTTTTCCTTTTATTGTTGGTATCTCATTTTTAGTTTTGTTATGTTTCTTCTTCTTACCAGTGTCATGCCAGAATCCCCCAACGTTGAATATCACCTGAGTGTAGATATCTTTGTCCCCGGCTCCCAAAAAGATCCCCGACGCTCCTTATACCAGTCCAATCACGTATATTGCGGATCCAGGAGATTTGCCTCTAAGTGTATGTGTAAAATATGATCATAAATTTCATAAAGATTAATAATCATTTGAATATTTTTGCGACCATACCTTCTTTTATTAACTTTTATCTGGTTGGTTGAAAGAGATTGCCGCCTGGCGATAAGCCCGCCAGATTGTTTTTACAATGAAGTGTTCAATAAATATGTAATTTATTGTCTTTCAAACGCGAAATAGCAACAAATACTCCTGGAAGGTGGTTCTGATATTTTTAGTATATCAGCATAAATCAATCAAGACACTTGTTTGGGTTTGGTATTTTAATTAATTTTCAATTGATTTACTGCAATTGCACACACATTTCCAAAAAAACAACTTGTTTAGACACAACTAGACAGAATGTAATATATTAGTGTTTAGACACAACTAGACAGAATGCAATATATGAGTGTTTAGGTTCAACTAGACAGAATGCAATATATGAGTGTTTAAACACAACTGGACAGAATGCAATATATGAGTGTTAAGACACAACTAGACAGAATGCAATACATGAGTGTTAAGACACAACTAGACAGAATGCAATATATGAGTGTTTAAACATAACTAGACAGAATGCAATATATGAGTGTTTAGACACAACTGGAGAGAGTGCAATATACGAGTGTTTAGACACAACTAGAGAGAATGTAATATATGAGTGTTTAGACCCAACTAGAGAGAATGCAATATGAGTGTTTAAACACAACTAGACAGAATGCAATATATGAGTGTTTAGACACAACTAGACAGAATGCAATATATGAGCGTTTAGACACAACTAAACAGAATGAAGTATATGAGTGTTTAGACACAAATAGAGAAAATGCAATATGAGTGTTTAGACACAACTAGATAGAATGCAATATATGAGTGTTTAGAAACAACTAGACAGAATGCAATATATGAGTGTTTAGACACAACTAGACATAATGCAATATACGAGTGCTTAGACACAATTAGACAGCATGCAATATATGAGTGTTTAGACACAACTAGACAGAATGTAATGATTATTTAGACACAATTAGATGGAGTTCAATATATGAGTGTTTAGACACAACTAGACAGAATGCAATATATGAGTGTTTAGGCACAACTAGACAGAATGCAATATATGAGTGTTTAGACACAACTAAACCAAATGCAATATATGAGTGTTTAGAGACAACTAGACAGAATGCAATATACGAGTGTTTAGACACAACTCGATAGAATGCAATATATGAGTGTTTAGACACAACTAGATAGAATGCAATATATGAGTGTTTAGACACAACTTGACAGAATGCAATATATGAGTGTTTAGAGACAACTAGACAGAATGCAATATATGAGTGTTAAGACACAACTAAAAAATGCAATATGAGTGTTAAGACACAACTAGACAGAATGCAATATATGAGTGTTTAGACACAACTAGACAGAATGCAATATATGAGTGTTTAGACACAACTAAACAGAATGCAATATATGAGTGTTTAGGCACAACTAAACAGGATGCAATATATGAGTGTTTAGACACAAGTAGACAGAATGCAATATATGAGTGTTTAGATTCAACTAGACACAATGCAATATATGAGTGTTTAGATTCAACTAGACAGAATGCAATATATGAGTGTTTAGATTCAACTAGACAGAATGCAATATATGAGTGTTTAGATTCAACTAGACAGAATGCAATATATGAGTGTTTAGATTCAACTAGACAGAATGTAATATATGATTGTTTAAACACAACTAGACAGAATGCAATATATGAGTGTTTAGATTCAACTAGACAGAATGCAATATATGAGTGTTTAGGCTCAACTAAACAGAATGCAATATATGAGTGTTTAGACACAACTAGACAGACTGCAATATATGAGTGTTTAGGCACAACTAAACCAAATGCAATATATGAGTGTTTAGACACAACTAGACAGAATGCAATATATGAGTGTTTAGACACAACTAGACAGAATGCAATATATGAGTGTTTAGATTCAACTAAACAGAATGCAATATATGAGTGTTTAGACACAACTAGACAGAATGCAATATATGAGTGTTTAGATTCAACTAGACAGAATGCAATATATGAGTGTTTAAACACAACTGGACAGAATGCAATATATGAGTGTTAAGACACAACTAGACAGAATGCAATACATGAGTGTTAAGACACAACTAGACAGAATGCAATATATGAGTGTTTAAACATAACTAGACAGAATGCAATATATGAGTGTTTAGACACAACTAGAGAGAATGCAATATATGAGTGTTTAGACACAACTAGACAGAATGCAATATATGAGTGTTTAGACACAACTAGACAGAATGCAATATATGAGTGTTTAGACACAACTAGAGAGAATGCAATATATGAGTGTTTAGACACAACTAGACAGAATGCAATATATGAGTGTTTAGGCACAACTAGGCAGAATGCAATATATGAGTGCTTAGACACAACTAGACAGAATGCAATATATGAGTGTTTAGGCACAACTAGACAGAATGCAATATATGAGTGCTTAGACACAACTAGACAGAATGCAATATATGAGTAAACAATGAAATATTAGAGCATTTGGGTAATTCAGAAATTTGGGTAGTATTTTCGCAGATCATGGCTGAGTTAACAGGGATATCGAACGACGTGTATTGACAGGAAACGAAGTTATTGAGATACTAAAAAAATATATCTTAAAACCGAAAAGTATCAAAATCTATTAAGATGACAGTCCACTCCAGTATTTTAGTATAAACTTTAATGTATTGGAGTGAAACGAAGATGTGGAAAAAATTAAAAGAAGCCGATGGAATGCTCTAAACTGCGGAAATTAGAAGATACATGAGAGGACAGAGGATAACAGAAGACGGAAAGAAGTGATGATAAGCAGACTTTCTGGCACAGCTGATACTCCCAATAGTGTAACGTAACAGATGCAAGATCTACGTTTAGAAGAAGAAAATAGTTTTGTTCCATATAAGAAGCATACTGTCTCTGTTGTATAATATCATTAACTGTCCCGCCGCACCCTCTTGTCTCGCCTCTATCATGGATAAGGGCTACGCTCAAACAGAGATTGTTTATTGGCCTTTCCAGTTCACCGCTCCTCTTTCTTTACGTCGTCCTTAACTGTCCACGCAGCGAGACTCTGGAATCAGTTACGAACTCTCTCCGTCCGTTAAGTCCGTCCGTCCGTCCGATAAGACTCGCTCCGTCCTTGGCATGCTTTAAAAAGCGACTGAAAAAACTCTTTATTTCTAGTCAGTAAAATAACGTGTTTCATTCTTGATTTTTATTTTACTTTCCTCTCTACCATCCTTTCCTTTCCTTTTGATTGATGATATCTCACTTTATATGAAAAATAATGTTCGGGTGATTGTCCGTATTTGTGGGGTTCGTGGGCATGTGCTCACGTATATGTTTATGGATTTCGTGGGGATGGATAGTCATTTGAATGATTTATGCGACCACATAACTTGCTTCATTTACTTTTGTCTGGTTGGTTGGAAGAGATTACCGCCGGCATTAAGACTACAATAAAAGTGTTAAATAAATAAGAAACACACATAAATCAAATATATTAATATTTTATTTGCTCCTTTACCAAAGCATATACTTGTTAAAACATTTACATTAGTGTTTATTTACGTAATAATAAATTTACCTTATCCCAAGAATAATAATAAATACCGGTTAAAAGTGCTTCATACATTACGAAATACAGAATATAACATACCTATATATAAAAAAAATAAACAAGCGCACTAAAATCCACAATACTGCAGTTCTCACTCGCGTAAATATTCATCTTTATGAGTCACCAACACAATACTGGGCCGTCCAAAGGCGGACAGCCCGCACTGCACCAAACCGGCCGTCACTATTAACACCAATGTAAAAGAGGAATACAGATACGTACAAACAAAAATCTACATATGCATACCATAAACACTTAAAAAAGTCAAAATTGTTCCCACAACACTTAAGATGACGATATGTAACTTAAAAACAACAGATCCAAAAACTTAAACAACAAATTGAAAACAAAATATAAAGGACGGAATCAAACGACTGTAAATTCACAAACCTCCTTCAGCATGACAAAAAACACAAAAATAGGTTAAAAAAAATCACAAATAATTTAAAAGCAGTTCAAAAAAGTTCTTTAAAAAGTTTAGTTATTGTATTTAACACTTTTATTGCAAATATGATCTGGTGGGATTATTGCCAGGTGGTAATCTCTTCCAGCCGATCAGATAAAAGTAAATTAAACAAGTTACGTGGTAGCATAAATCATTCAAATGACCACGAAATCCGTAAAGATATACGTGCATAACATGAATGACGATACAGCCGACCTTAATACGATGACTTGCTGCACTATGCAATAACGTCTTAACATCTTTATCTTGGATATGTAGGAAACACGATCGTCTCTGAATATTGTCAACACACACGGTCAACGACCGACGAAACGACCTTTCGATATGTCCAAAGGTCGCATACCAAAACATTGAAATTGTTTACCCACAAATACTATTTACGATACATTCCACAGTAAAAAGAGAACGCATCACGCTGTCTCGCCGTTTTCGCCAACAAATTGTCTACCCACAATATTATTTGCGATGTTTGCAATATTTCAATCGACCATTTCTGCACGCACAGAAGCGAGATAAAAATATATTGCGGGCGCACTCCCGCGCCCATTCTGAAATGTATAAATACCCACTTACCGATAAATGAAGCATCATTAATTATTATTTATTATTCATTGATTCATTCACTTTCTCTTTCCGCATTGCTTATTGACGTATTTTATTTAAATACCAAACAATCAAAATCATCATCGCGTCCTTCAAGGACATTCCGCTAAAGATATAAGAATAACATATTATGCAGTGTCGTCTTTATTTTCGTCAACAGCATAGCTTTTCTTCTTGTATAAGGTAATATAAAATAAAACAAAGTCAAAGGCCGTGTTTTCTGTTCCATCCATCCATCCCCACGAAATCCATAAAGATATACGTGCACATGCCCACAAACCCCACAAAGACGGACAATCACCCGAACATTCTTTTTCATATAAAATGAGATATCATCAATCAAAAGGAAAGGAAGGAGTAGTGGAGAGGAAAGGAAAAGAAAAATCAGGAATGAAACACGTTATTTTACTGAATAGAAATTAAAAGTTCTCGAGAGACGCGGGATTCCTTCTCAAGGCTCGGATATTCATTATTCGTAAATGTATTTCAAGTCATATACTCGTATGTTATGTTAAGTCTTACAGTTCAATCAACCTTTAAATCATATAAGTCTTATAAGTCAATCAACTCTACCCCCTTGTAGGAACTACTGTCGTCGCTGAAATATTGTCAACATACACGGTCAACGACCGACGAAACGACCTTTGGATATGTCCAAAGGTCGCATACCAAAACATTGAAATTGTTTACCCGCAAATACTATTTACGATACATTCCACAGTAGAAAGAGAACGCATCGCGCTGTGTCGCCGTTTTCGCAAACAAATCGTCTACCCACAACACTAATTGCGACGTCTGCAATATTTCAATCGACCATCTCTGCACGCAGAGAAGCGAGATAAAAATATATTGCGGGCGCACTCCCGCGCCCGTTCTGAAATGTATAAATACCTACTTACCGATAAATAAAGCATCATTAATCATTAATCACTATTTATTATTCATTGATTCATTCACGCTCTCTTTCCGCATCGCTAACTGACGTATTTTATTTAAATACCAAACAATCAAAATCATCAACACGTACCACTAGAACCATCCGCTAAACCCTTATAAGTCAATCTTCTTCTCCCTGGCTCCATCCCAACTCATTGTTTGCGAAGACTGTTGGGGTCAGCTCTCCTCGTCCTCAGGTTGTATGCTCTTCTGTCCCGGACTACGTCCCCCAGGCCGTGCCTCTGCATCAGGTTATCTTTTTGCACCACCCATGAATTCTTTGGCCTTCCTCTGGTTGTTATTCGAGGAAGATCCATGGAGATTGCCTGGTTCACAATGTGATCGGGTGATCTTCGTCCAACGTGCCCATACCATCTCAATCGCCTCTCCTCCATCTAAGTCAATCAACTAGGCTCTTAAAACTTTTAACGGGTATACGTTTTTTTAGTTTATTAATTATTATGAATAAAAGTTATAATGTTATCATGTCAGAAGTATCTTATTAATAATAAAACAAAATTAATTTCATGAGTAACACTAATTAACAACTGATTTGCCAACAGCTTTCGAATTGAAAACAAACCCAAATGTGCATTCCTCGAGATCACCCTTGTAGATTACTTCAAAAATATCAATTTCACATACTTCTTCCTCGTACGGGGATTTTAATTGCCAAATATCACGAAGTAAGATAAAATCAAGATATAAATAATGCGATGCAGTTGCTTTGACTGGCTTTGGCGAATCGAAAAAATATATTTCTGCCAGGGAGGAACCCTCCGAAGTCCGCCCTTCGAGGGCAGCTATAAATTGTTGCGGTAATGGCCAATTTGTTGCAGCCCTGGCGTCCGATGCCATCGCCAGGTATCTGACATCAAAAGCATAACAAACAGGGATGGGAAAATATAATATAAAACATATATGTATTTTTTTAAATTATTTTTATAAATTTAATATTTTCTGTTAATCTTATTTTCATTGGGCATTTATCACATCCTCGTTGGATTTTTTTTCTTATACATATATAGCATCATTTTCTCTGTCGAGGCAGACAAAGAGGACAGGTAACTAAATTTTTACTTCATTACGTACCTTCTCATTAGGTCCTACGATTGACCTGACTTTTTACATTACTTTTCTCAAAATACCATTCGCTTGATTCAACTATACTTTCATTGGTCTTCCACAAACATGATTTTCACACACTTTACATTTTTGTGATTGTTTCTTTATAAATTCGTTCGACATATCCAAACCACATCAGAGTGTTCTTCTATAGTCATCTAGATACATCGATATTCAGTTCACATTCATCCATATTCCCTTAATTCTGTGTTCTGTCTCCCAATGTATTTATTTATATATTATACTTATTGAAGACTTCATTGCGAAAACAATCTGGTAGGCTTATTACCAGGTGACAATTTCTTCCAACTATCCAGTTACAGTGTCGCAAAAAATATTCAAATGATTATTAATCTTTATGGAATTTATGAACATACACTTCAAACAGTAAAAGTGAGGTATAATACCCGGTGGTAAGTAATATACATCGGGCTCAAGAAAGAGACTGTCGCTTTGTAGAGCGTCGTCTATGTCACAAGATGCGCCCTCAGTCCGTGCAACAGAGACGACGCTCTACAAACCGACAGTCTCTTACTTAAGCCCGATGTGTATTACTTACCGCCGGGTACTATACAGTACCCGGCGGTGAGTAATACAAATCGGGATTAAAAAAGAGACTGTCTGTCATAATCGGCTAACTTCGTCTCTGTAGAGCGTCGTCTCTTTCATTCTTACACGTGTTCCGTCGCGATTTATCAGTCGTCGTCAAGCGTTCTAGGGTCGCATCGTGCGACAGAGACGACGCTCTACAAACTCGAAATTAGCCGATTATGGCCTATAGTCTCTTTCTTATTCACGATGTGTATTACTTACCGCCGGATACTGTGCCAGCAAGCAAAGTAAAAGCAAGGGAAGAAAGAAAAATCAGGAATGAAACATGTTATACGAGTATTACTGACAAGAAATGAAGAGTTTGTATTTTTTTAGATGTGTGCATTTTTTTCATTATTGTGTATATTTATTTTGTATTTTTTTTAATTTGTCAATAAAAGTGGGTTCGAAACCCAAGCTTGAGCGCCCTTGGGAAGAAACTGCCCTTTATACGTTACTATAGTTTGGAAATTCTAGGATGAGTCCTGTGACAGCTAACAAATGTGTCCCAATACAACCTTATGTAATGCATTTACCTAAATAACTAGCTATTTATTAGAATTGAGGCTTATATTTAAGTTGATAAAATAATTAAAATTACTCAACATCGTTACGTTACGTTAAGGTTGTATTGGGGCAAATTTGTGAGCTGTCACAGGACTCATCCTAGATTTTCCGAACTATATAAATATTTTCTTTTAGGGATAATTATTATTAAAAAAAACTATAATAATTCAAATCGATGTAATATTAATGGTTATATTCTTGTTCGTATAATTTAAATAAAAATGCTGTTATTAACCCTTACTTCCCTGTGATGTGTAACTTGTACACATTGCTTGTAAAAACTTTAATATATCTATGAATATTAGTATCAGTTTATAGTTACTCCTCCGTAATACATTTACGCATTAAATGAAAAAATAATATTAATAATAATTAAAACTTATCGGCCACATTAGAGATATTTTGTGAAAATCGGGAATAAATTCACCAATACAATCAAACGTGTGCCAGTGTGTGACGTAGAAATATTCATTCTAAAACCCGCTATGGGTGAGGAAGCGACGCTTTTCACGTCTCACTCTCACTCTACTTCGGTATATGGGAACACAAGAAATAGAATCTCAGTTCGCAGTTGTTTCTTCCTTCGAGGTATAACATACACTGTGTTAGTGTTCCGAGTCCCGTCTCAGTAGCTCGCGGGCATCCATATGAAGTGGTCTCTGCACCCGTTTTGTGAACGTCGGCCGATGTTTTTTCATGTTTTCAGCGATTAAATTTAAATTATTATCACTTTTAACTTCAAATTTAATTAATTTAAGCGATTGGCTATGAATATTCTAATTTTTCCGATTTTAAATCGCTCATTTTTACGTGTGTATTGAATACACAGCACTGGAACGCGCAACTTTTTTTAGCATTATGGTAGGAATAACAAGTGAATATGGTAATATCAGACCATTGAACGCAGAGGAAATAGTGTTGCAAAATAAATATTGGAAATCAATACGTTGAATATGGGGTAATGCATAGCAGAAGTGGCTCGCAAGGGTGTGAAGTCGGATGAAGTCCTTAAAAGCAGTGATACGCACCGAATATACGAGTATAATGCACTTCACACTATATCTATCATATACGAGTACATTTAAAACGAACCTAATACTCGTATTTGACAATCACAAGTCAAAATTACGCAGTTTCGATGTAATTGAAAAATACAAGTGTATAAATTTATTTCAATTTTTGAAATCAACATTACATCACATTGCTAATGGGCTAGGCAGAGAGAACAGATCCCCACTTCATTGTATCTTGGCATACATATTTAACGTCTGTACCGTCACGGTCGTGCATACTCATCAATTAAGATCTCGTCTTTTCGCTGTCTTATTTTAAGTGACTTCATTGTCTTATTTAAAGCTATTTTGCTGTCTTTTTTGTCTTTTGGCTCTCTTATTTTAAGTATTTCCCTGTTTTATTTTAAGTGTGACTTATTTTTAGCATTTTTACTGTTTTATTTAAAGCCTTTTCGCTATCTTCATTGTGAGTGATTGTATCATACTATTTTAAACATTTTTCCTTCCTTATTTTAAGTGATTTCGCTATTTTATTGAAAGTATTTTTTGCGTCTTATTTTAAATAATTTCACTGCCTTAATTTTAAACTTTTTCGTTGTCTTATTTTCAACTTAATTGTTATCTAGTTATAAGTAGTATGTAGGTGTTAATTATTTCTAAGAAATCATATATTAAGATTGTAAAAAAATAAAATAAATTTACATGTAGGAAAATAAAATTAAGTAAGTTCATAAATTATAACATATAATTAAGATTAGTTAAGTAATAAATTTGTATATAGGTATCTAGCCTTGAGAAATTATTGTACAATATTTTACATTGTTTAATAATTTTTTTTTTAAATAAAAACTATATTAATTTAAGCGTTTTTTCTGTCGTATTTTAAGCCATTTTACTGTCTTAATTTTAAACTTTTCTACTGTCTTATTATAAATAGTTATGTCGTTCTATTTTAAGCATTTTTGCTCTCTTATTTCAAACCATTTTATTCTCTTATTTTAAGCATTATTGCTCTCTTATTTCAAACAATTTTATCGTCTTATTTTAAGCATTATTGCTCTCTAATTTCAAACAATTTTATCGTCTTATTTTAAGCATTATTGCTCTCTAATTTCAAACAATTTTATCGTCTTATTTTAATCATTTTTGCTGTCTTATTTCAAACAATTTTACCGTCTTATTTTAAGCATTTTCGCTCTTTTATTTCCAACAATTTTATCATCTTATTTTAAGCATTTTCGCTCACTTATTTCAAACAATTTTATCATCTTCTTGTAAGCATTTTTGCTGTCCTATTTCAAACAATTTTATCATCTTATTTTAAGCATTTTCGCTCTTTTATTTCCAACAATTTTATCGTCTTCTTGTAAGCATTTTTGCTGTCTTATTTTAAACAATTTTTTCGTCTTATTTTAAGCATTTTCGCTCTCTTATTTCAAACAATTCTATCGTCTTATTTTAAGCATTTTCATTCTCTTGTTTCAAACAATTTTATCGTCTTATTTTAAGCATTTTCGCTGTCTTATTTCAAATATTTTTTTTTGTCTTATTTGAAGTAATTTTGCTGTTAAATTTTAAGTAATTTCTCTTTTAAATTTTAGCCATTGACGCATGTTTTAAAACTTTGACACGTGGTCGTACTTCTTAAGGTTAAATACAAATTGAAAAGATACATTTCGGAGTCTCTCTAACTCATTCAATATCTCATTGGCATCCAAATAGTATACGACACAATAATAAAGAAAGGGGTGAATTTGGTTAATAGTATTTAATACATTTAACTCAAAACAGGAAGAATTCGAATTGGGTCTTTTTTGTATATTTATGTCAAATTTGAACACACATCTTCATAATCCAACAAGATTTCTACGCGCCACGGCCAGACTGTCACAAATCTCAATTTCCTGTCTTAGTTTTCTAAATCGAATTAAACAATTTTGGGTCAGTGTTTGCATGGCACGCGAGCGTTTTCCAAATACGCAAATATCGTTAGGCGAATTGGGTTTTAGAGGCTGTGTTCCACATTTATGTGATGTGGAAGCCTACCGAGCAAGAACGTTTACAATTATTTTTTTAAAAATTAACTATTATATTTACTGTAGTTATAAGTTTGTAGTTATAATTGAATCATCTCGTGCGGCTTTTAATAAAATGAGAAGCGAATTCTGCGATGATAATCTAAACTTGAAACTTCGACAACGGTTAGTCAAATGCTACGTTTGGTCAGTGTTATTGTATGGAGTGGAATCATGGATCCTTAAAGTTGGTAGTATGAACCGATTGGAAGCATTCGAAATGTGGATGCACCGGAGAATGCTACGGATACCCTGTAAGGATATGGTCAGCAACAAAAAGGTTCTTCAAAGAGCCAAAGTTGATAGAGTTACTGACAAATATTTAAATCCGAAAGGTGTTCTACTTGGGTCATGTACTTACATGTACAAATTACTGCACCTGATCGTCCAAGGCAAAATAGAAGGCAGAACAGGTGTTGGCAGGAGGCAAATCTCCTGGATCCGCAATATACGTAATTGGACTGGCATAAGGGGCGTTGGAGATCTTTTTCGGGCTGCCGGGGACAAAGATGTCTACTCTCAGGTGATATTTGACGTTGGGGGGACCTGATATGATACTGAGAAGAAGAAGATAAGTTTGAAGACTAATCTTGCACCTGAAGAAGGGGATTTCAATTTACGATACTGACAAAATTTAAGTGTTCAGTAATGTTTTGAGGCTATCGCAGTTCTTTGTATCAGTTGAACATAAAGCCTTCCGGAGTGATGTACCACATGGTTTGGTTCATGAAACCGGCGGCGTTTCGAAAACGCTGCGGTTTTTATCTTATAGCAGTTTTAACCAAAGACCCACTAGAGTGCAGAATTTCAGTACGTGACGAACCAATTGAACAACCAACCCAGTTCAGATATCTTGGCAGTGAACTGCTCAGCTCTCATGACCTCCCCAGAGAAGTAAGGCCTCAGGTAGATAAAGCTGCAGTTGTGGCGGGCTGGTTGAGAGATGGCATATGGAGGAATAAAGATATGAGAACAGATAGCAAGGTACGCATTCATAAGACCTGTGTGCGACCTATCCTCACATATCCGCATCGAAGCGAGGGGGGATACTATCAGGATAAAAAGTACGACGTTCACAAAACGGGCAAAGCGACCACCTCAAACGAAAACCCGCGAGCTACTGAAGCGAGCGAACTGAGATTCTATTTCTTGCGTTCCCATATACCGAAGTAAAGTGAGAATGAGACGTAAATAGCATCGCTTCCTCACCCATAGCAGTTTTTGAGAATGAATATGCCTACGTCACACACTGGCACACGTTTGATTGTATTGATGAATTTATTCCCGATTTTCACAAAATACCTCTGATGTGGCCGATAAGTGCTAATTATAATTAATATTATTATTTTCATTCAATGCGTAAATGTATTACGGAGGAATACTTAAAATCTGAACCCAGTATTTATTATATTTAAAGAGATATTAAAGTTTTTAGAAGCAATGTGTACTAGTTACACATCACAGGGAAGGAAGGGTTAAAAACTCTCCAAAAACACATAAATGGCAGAAAACACATTTAAAAGAGAATATATCAAAAGTTCTGAGAAACTATCAAATTTCCTATCGCTACAGGCCGTTCAAAATTTCTCTTAACTCTTCTTATTATTAAATTTCTTCCTCGCCATCATCTGATAAAATAGTAACTAAATAGCACAATTAATCGGTTTGTTCCAATCTTTCATTATTCACCCATATATCACATTTACTTTCCTTTTTTCTATAACCATCACTTTTTACTTCGTAACATTCATTCTCAGATTTTTCTTTTCTTATGTCTCATATAATTAACTTATTTTTTTTTATTTTTTTTTTATCCACTTTGCACGGATTTCTCCTGTTACACAAAGAGGGTTTGCTTCTAGCGTTAGCTTATTCGTTAGGAATAATATCAGCCAGGATTCTTCTCATACTGCTAGGCGGTACCGAGAATATATCAACCGTGTCATTCAGTTGGTTCAATATCTCTATACCACGCGTGACTGAGTGTTTAGCCATGATATTCGTCCTGTAAGTTGATATGTAGAACAGAGGGTGATTCCTTGCACGGATATATTTATTGGGTACATATAAATTTAGTGCTTCTAGAATCGCGGGACAGTTAAAGGAACCTTGGAAAACCTTTATTAGGAATATCGCAATGGATTCTTGCCTTCTTGTTTCAAGGCTTCTATAGTTACACACCGTGAGAAGTTCGGCATGGTGAGCATATTTTGAGTAATCGCCCTTTGTTCTGTACCATAGATATCTGAGGATTTTTTTTTGTATTTGTTCTATATTGTTTTTGTATTTGAGCTGGTGAGGAGCCCAAACCGTAGATGCATATTCTAATTTGGTTCTAATTAGATAATTATATAAGTTTCGGAGGATATCGGTGTTGTTAAATTCTCTTGATATTCTCATTACAAAACCGAGTAGTTTGTAACAGTCCGATATCAAACGTGAGACATGGTTAACGAACGTGAGTCCGACATCGAAGGTTACGCCCAAATCCTTGAATTCAGAAACTCTGTTTAGTGCCACTCCCTGTATAGTATACTGATGGTGGATTGGTGAAAACGATCGACTATAAGATACACAGACACATTTATTAATGTTGAACAGAAGATGATTTTGCTCACTCCAGGAGACTAGGGAGTCTAGGTCCTGTTGTAACTGTGCACAGTCGTGAGGTGAATTGATCTTTTTGAATATTTTCAAGTCGTCAGCGAACAATAAACATGTCGAGTGACTTATGGAATTTTGAATGTCGTCTATTAATATGAGGAATAGTAGGGGACCTAAATTGGATCCTTGTGGTATACCAGATCTTGTGATAAATTCCACAGAAGACTTGTTCCGGATTGTTACGTATTGAGATCTTTCTTTTAGGTAAGATGCAAATAATCCAATTAGATTATCAAACTATGTAATTCATCTTCCTTCTCCGTTAACACTACCACGTCATCTACATATAGCAAATCGCGTACATTCCCATCAATAATAAGATCAAAATATGAATAAGAGAACAAAAATACTACAGTGATTTTTGTTTTTTGTTTAAATTTTGTAAACTTTTTAAAATCATGCCAAATGAAATTATTAGCAGTGTAGTTTTCTTCTTCGTATACAAAAAAAAATCCTTCGTTCCTTTTGTTAGTCTCAGGGTTAACTTTGTCATAAGGTCAGTCAAAATGTGACCTCAAAATTTTTTTTTATAATAAGTTCACGCTTTGATGACACATTTGTGTTAATGGATTAATGATAGATGATACATCGCTGACAAACAATTTGTCATAACTGCTATAAAGCACAATCAAGACTGCAAATAGAAGTGTGTTCTTGAATAAATTGTTAAAAATCAGTCAAATAGAATTTTTGTTTATTTTATGTCACATTTTTAGCCAACTTGGCTTTTGATTTACATTTTTAATTGAATTAGCTTCATATTTCTGACTAAAAATCAAATTATAAATAAACAAAGGAGTCCATTATTTTGTTAAATTTCTAACTAGAGTTATATAATTAATTGTCAAATTATTCATAACAGTTTAAATAACGGCTTGAAAATTACGTTAAAAATAAAGCGTCCGCCAACAGTTAAAATACGGTTAAAGTAGAGCGTCGACAAATAGTTAAAATACGTTTAAAGTACAGCGTTGGTAAACAGTTAAAATACGTTTAAAGTACAGCGTTGGTAAACAGTTAAAATGCGTTTAAAGTACAGCGCTGGTAAACAGTTAAAATACGTTTAAAGTAGAGTGTCGACAAATAGTTAAAATACGTTTAAAGTACAGCGTCGACAAACAGTTAAAATACGTTTAAAGTACAGCGTTGGTAAACAGTTAAAATACGTTTAAAGTACAGCATCGATAAACAGTTAAAATACGTTTAAAGTACAGCGCTGGTAAACAGTTAAAATACGTTTAAAGTAGAGCGTCGACAAATAGTTAAAATACGTTTAAAGTACAGCGTCGACAAACAGTCAAAATACGTTTAAAGTACAGCGTTGGTAATCAGTTAAAATACGTTTAAAGTACAGCGTTGGTAAACAGTTAAAATACGTTTAAAATAGAGCGTCGACTAATAGTTAAAATACGTTTAAGGTACAGCGTCGACAAACAGTTAAAATACGTTTCAAGTACAGCGTTGGTAAACAGTTAAAATACGTTTAAAGTACAGCGTCAATAAACAGTTAAAATACGTTTAAAGTACAGCGTTGGTAAACAGTTAAAATACGTTTAAAGTACAGCGTTTAGCGCTACGCTCAAACAGAGATTGTCTATTGGGCTTTCCAGTTCACCACTCCTCTTTTTTTACGTCGTCTTTTACTGTCGATGCAGTGAGAATCTGGAATCAGTTACAAACTAATATAAGACTCACTCCGTCCTTGGCATGCTTTAAGAAGCGACTGAAAAAACTCTTAATTTCTAGTCAGTAAAATAACGTGTTTCATTCCTGATTTTTATTTTCCTTTCCTCTCCACCATCCCCTCCCTTTATATGAAAAAGAATGTTCGGATGATGGTCCGTCTTTGTGGGATCCGTGGGTATATGCCCACGTATGTGTTTATAGATTTCGTGGGGATGGATAGTCATTTGAATGATTTGTGCGACCACGTAACTTGCTTAATTTACTTTTGTCTGGTCGGTTGGAAGAGATTGCCGCCTGGCTATAAGCCCGGCAGACTGTATTTGCAATAAAAGTGTTAAATAAATATTTGACCGCGACCTCCTTCACAGTTTACCGTGACCTCCCTGATATTTTACCACGACACTCCTGGGTAGTACAACCTGCGAGTTGAGAAATGGTGCTTTCATCTAATTTTAAATTATATTAACTTTTTTTTTAAATTTAATTCGCAATACATTAATTTTAATGGAATTATCAAATATAACATATATAGGAGTTTTATAATTCGATATTTTTTTCTGCATGACTATGCAAACACTTTCCATGAACATACCACACACTTAAAAGTATTTGAACTAACCGCAACGTGCTTTTAATAAATAATGCTCGACACAATAAAATACTCGATGCATAAACAGCTCAAGTACTTGATAATGCATTTTTTTTTCAATTTTATCTCTTCATCCTCTTTTAAATCTGCATTTAAACTAAATTCCAATAAACAGGGTGTTTAAAAAAAAGTATAAAAAAAATATAAGGGGGGGTGGGATTCGAAATGATTTTGAAGTTAAATAAATAAATAAAAACAGGTTTATTGATAGCAACATAGTATGTATTGTACATAATACATTTAGACTCATTTCAAGAACATATTAACCCTTGCCTTACTGTGCTAAAAAATTCCACCAGCCACGGTGCTGGACGCTAAGCGTCCAGTGAAAAATGTATATTTTAAATTAAAATTATGCAAAATCTGCTAGATTATTTTTTGTAATTAGCTATAAAAATAATTTTGTTATGTATTAAAACGTCGAATAATCAAATAAAATATAAGTCCTGGTCACTCACTATCCATCACAGGGTGGCAAGTGTTGAAAAGAGAATACATTAAAAAACAGAAGCTATCAAAAGGTCTGGGCTCATCCAATAACATCCCCCCGGCCAAGATACACCCCACCAATATAGAGCGAGCCCAGCCACGGGGACGCCAGATGTTTTTCAGCCCACACGCTTGAACACGTAGAACAAGAAGATAAAAAAAAACACAGAAAATAAATAGATGACAAAAAAAAATACATTCAAGAGAGAAGACATCAAAAGGTCCGGGCTCATCCCACAAACATTCTCCCGGCCGAGATACACCCCACCAATGTAGGGCGAGCCCGACAAATAAAAAAACAAAAACGTATGGTAGAAAACAAAATAAAATAAACTTAAGGTTAATGTATTGAGTAAGATGTAAGGGAGCTCTGTGATTGGTTTGGGCACGTAGAAAGAATGATAGAAGAAAGACTGATCAAACAAATAAAGAAAACAAATTTGAGTGGAAGCCGCGGTAGAAGAAAACTAAGGAAAGTATGGTTGTATTAAGTGTCTGGTATTTTGAAAGAAGGGAATATAAAAAGTCAGAAAATTTTTTAAAGTTATGTGAGGCGTATGAGAAAGTGTATGAATGTAGAAAAGGCGAAATATGTGAGTCGCAATAGGAAAGTCTGACGCTCTTTTATTTCTATCTACTTTTACAAGGAGACGGTGTGATAGTTGATATGTTTGTATGTATTTTTTTTTCTTTCTTCTGTGTCGTTAACTCAATGCTGAGGAACATAATCCTCATTAGCACTGATGTACGAGTATGTTGTACACATCTTCTCAAATCTTCCTGGCATTACGCTGTCTGCTTACCTGTGACATAGGAAGACCCATAGCACTCTTTATCTGGTCGCTTCAGTATGTCTACCTCCACTCATGCGAACCTTTACATTTCCAGTGACCAAAGTATTTATTTGTCCTCCTTGCGCGAAATATTACCGAGAGCTGAACAATGACGACCTCCGTGGCCTTGTTGGTAAGACGCTTGTCTCCCGACCCGGAAGTTGCGAGTTCGATCAAAAAGAATTAGTCTAGTTTTTACTAAAGGCCTCTTTCTGGTTAAATGGAAGATATTATTACCACAGCAATAAGCCCACCGGATTACGTTGTACATAACGCAAGTGTAATACAATACAACGCGTTGGGTATACAATTTATTATTCGTAGAACATAATTTAGTCGGTAATGATATTATTTTGATTAAATTTATAGTTATATTTTTATGGAACATCCTGTAGTAAAAAAATAGGTCAGATCAAAATCGAGCATTAAAGTTTCACAGTTGCAAATTTAAATCTGGTAATGCGCCCCCTTTTATACTTTTGAATTATTTAGATTTGGTACAAATCATACCTCACCAACTCCACATTTGATTATATTGTTATACTAATGCCGTTCTATGGTAATGTTTACCTATGCATTTATTCTTCTTCCTCTTCTTTTAGGCATGTTGGCCTGTTATGGTCCTGCATCATCGTTTCCCTCTTGTGACGTCGACTGCCAGCTGTCTTTCCATCTTTTGGGAGGTCGTCCTGGAGGTCTGCATGCTTGGGAGATACTGTCCCTGGCCATTCTTATGGCTCTTGGTTCCGCCATTCTGGATACATGTTCATTCCAGAACCTTCTTCTCTGTCATCCCCATCTGACAATATCTTCAACTTCGCATATCCTTCGGATTTCTGTGTTTCGTACTCTATCACGAAAGGTTTTGCCAGCGATACTCCTGAGTACCTTCATTTCGTTGGTTCGAAGAAGATTTTTGGTTCTGACAGTGTCGGCTCTGGACTCCATGCTGTATGTCATTATGGGGCGGACACAGGTCTTGTATATCCTCACCTTGCTTTGGATGTTCATATACTTGTTCATAGACCCCTTTACCAAAAACTTTTACAACCGTTGACCCCCTAGTCATTTACTTTCGACCCCCTAGTAATTTAATTTACTTACTTTAAAGATTTCACTTATAAAACTTTTAATTTTAATCACTAGTAATTAAGGATTGAAAAATATAAAAGGACTACGGATTATGGCATTATCGACATTTAATATTGAAATCTATGCTGACGAAAATAAAGCAAAAAATACGAGCAGATTTTTTTATTATTTTTGTCATTTATGAAATAAATATGTTAATTCAAAATAAGTACAAATATTCTTAATTAGGTACCTATTGGAATTATAGATATTTTGAAGTAACAAACAAATAGCAGTAGTAAGGGGGTCTATTTTTGCTGTCGTCGACCCCCAAATTTTTTTATTGAAACTATCAACCCCTAGAAAAATCAAATCGACCCCAGGGGGTCGATATCGACCCCTTTGGGAACTTTTGATCTAAACTATTATAATATGACACTATGTTGCATTTAATGTAAATAACACACTCACAAAAGACTATTTTTTTTAAATCTTAGAATCAATTCGAGTCTGAAGAGACTTGTGTTATTATTAATAAAGAAACCAAATTAAAACCCTTATTCAGTTCACGGTTCAAAAAGGTTAAAATACATTTGATGTACTTTACACTACTGTAATCTACGTCAAACGTTTATTTTTTGCTATCTTAAATATATATTTTTAATTATACGAACAGTACATTAAAACGCTACATATCTTTGCGTGACTTGCGATGGATTTGGCCTAGTTTTATCGGCACTATCTAATCTATTTCTAAAAATGGTATGTATCACGAGGCATTTTGGTTATTTTCATACCCAATGAATTATGGGGCGGTGGCAATATATTATTTTGAGATACCATAACAATGCGCTGGTATGTACATCTGTCCCACAACCCTCCCCGGTTACGGAATACATAAATTTTAAGATTCGGAAGTGCAGTTAAAGATAACAATGTAATCGTATAATGCGATTATGGATATTTGGATACGGTTGTTAGACCACCTATGGTTCAGTGATTAACGAGTTAGGTTTCATCTGAAAAAAATGAGTTCGAATCTTTAGTACACGTATATATGTATCATCATCATCATCATCATCAGCCTGTATCTATCCACTGCAGGATGTAGGCCTCTCCAAGTTGTCTCCACAAAATCCTGTCCTTTGCACATTTCTGCCACATAATACCTGCATGCTTACCACCCAGCGTGACTTAGGTCTTCTTACAGGCCTTTTTATACCTATTGGGTGCCACTGGATTACTTGATACGTCCAACGATGATTTGTTGCTCGGGCGATATGTCCAGCCCACTTCCGCTTGAGTCTTTTTGCAGCCTCTATAACATCTTCAATTAACATTTTGCAACCTCTATAACATGTATATATGTATATACTCATATAATTGACGCTGTTTCGAAAATCAGTCGATTTAATTAAATTATTAGTATTATTATTATTTTAACCTGGCGAGTTTATTGCCATGTGGCAATCTCTTCCAACCGACCAGAAAGATGACTTCATAGGCCCTAAGAGTTAACCAGACTGGAATCCTATATATATAAATCTGGGTTCCAGCGGGGATGGAACCCGCAACCTCTGGATCGGCAGACAAGTGTCTTACCACCAGGCCATGGAGGTCGTCAATATTTGAATGGTTGAATTAAAATAGGCACTAAGTACCAAAAAAAAAATTAAAAAAACTAAGTATGCAGTTTCATTATATATGACATATAGAACGAAATTGCATACTTAGTTTTTTTTTTGTTTTTTTTTTTTTGGTAGTTAGTGCCTATTTTAATTCAACCATTCATTTTTATTTACCAGATGAAATTTAAATAAGCAATAAAAAAAATAATAATCTAGATACATTTTTATTCTTTTTTTTTGTTCTTTTGTATACATGATAATCATTTATTTATTTATTTTACACATGACAAGAAATATACATAATTTGTGAAAAAACAGCAGGTAATTTAATTTGGTCACACAATTTTAATGGATCTGGGTTTGTTGCCTTTCATTTGTCGTGTCCCCAATAAACTAGGCTTTTGCCTGTATCTCACTGAGGACGTATAGCATGAGAAAATAAATCGATACTTCTTTCCAATTTTTGATTTATAAAAAAAAGCCCCGTTGCACATTCTCATCAACTTGACAAACAGTGACACTCAATTACGTATGTATAGTATACATCACGCGAAATCAAACTCCTCACACTTCATCACTCTAGACATACCCAAAATTTATACATCGCTGGTTTCCCTGATTCGTACAATATTTACAATTAAAATTCTGCTTTACAAAAAAAAATAATAATGATTAAGAAATAAAAATGTTTTTTTATTGTAAATAAAATTTACAATAACAATTTACAATATTTGAGAAAAATTGTTTGAGAAATAAATCACATTTCTTTAAAAATTAAACAATTATATATGTATACGTATGTAATTGTGAATCACTGTTTGCCAGGTTGATGAGAATTGCCACTGGTCGTCCGGAGCGCTCCATGTCTTTCAGGTCGAAATTACCGTCTTTGAAACGCAAAAACCATCGACGAGCTGTCCTTTCATTCACAGCATCTTCCCCGTACACTTCGCAAATATCGCGAGCAGCTTTATTCCCTCGATTGAACGCGAACAGAAGGAGGTGTCGAAAATGCTCACTTTCGTCTACTTAACATTTCATTTTGAAGGCTTGTAATCAAATCAAATATTACATATAACGTAAAAGCAAACACAGTATCTTGTAAAGCCGAAAATTTTCTTTCGAATGACGTTTAACATTTACCATTTTGTTTTACTTTTGATGCTCATTTTTAAATTTGAAAAAAAAAACGGACACAACTTATGTTACATTAATTTAATAATTGATATTTATTGTGTTGCATTTCATTTTCGTTATATACAGTACAACTTAGAAGGTTTTATTACCAAGTGACAGATTTTTTCAATCATCTAGAAATATATTAATGACATTAATGAAAGCTTTTTTTTTTAAATAGGTACCAATGGGAAGCAAAGCCTCAACCCCCGGGTAAACACTAATTCTGAAAATATACTCAATTCACTTATATTTCGTAGTTGTTGAAATATAATGAATTACTTTTATCAGTGGACGTCAAAAATGTAATCGAAAGTATGTCTCTCAAAACCAGCATATTTCGAAACATTTTATCTTCCTGCTAATATAGATAAATTGGTTCAATTTATCGATAATTTTTCAATTCAATTTATCAGTTAGCATGAACCGAAGTTCGGAAGTAAGGTCAAGCATGTAGGTGTTTGTTATTATGATAATAATAATTATTATTTATTTATTAATGCCTGCAAGTGTGCAATGTCAGAGAAGCTATGTCAAAAATATATAAACAATGAAAATGCAATTTATGACGGAAGGGTTACGAGGGATATCGAACAGTGTATAGCGAGGAGAAAAAAAAACTAAATGGCAACAAAACATATAGTACTCGTATATAGGGTCTTTCAAATTGATCGGTTTTTATCAATTCTTGGATAAAACACAGATGGCGTCGCGAACTTGCCTGGGTCTTATGACATTTGAGAAGTGTAATGTAAGACATTTATAAAAATGGAGTCGTATACAATACAACAACGCGTTCAAATTGTTGAATTATTTTATGTATTGTAATCTTCGGAAACGGTGATGTTAATTGGCCACCAAGATCATGTGATCTGACACCGTTGGACTATTTTCTCTGGGGTTACGTGAAAAGCCAGGTCTATAAGAATGACCCCCCGATCAATTCTTGAGCTGAAGGACGAAATGATTCGCGTTATTGGTGAGTTAGAACCGCAATTATGCCAAAATGTCATCGAAAATTTTGACAAAAGAGTGGACATCTGTGGAGCTGCAAGAGGTGGACATTTGGCAGACATTATTTTTTGTGTTTAAATGTCATACATTATACTTCAATGACCAATAAAGAGTTTATTGAAATCAAAGCAAATGTTGTGTTTTATTTAATAATTTAAAAAAATGAATTAAAAAAAACCGCTCAATTTGAAAGACCCTTTATATACTCAAACGGACTGTATCAAAATTTGTAAAAATTACAGTGCTCAACAGTATTTTAGTATGGAAATTGATGTATGGGAGTGAAACGTGGCCGTGGAATAAGATTGAAAAGAACCGACTAAATGGTGTATAAATGCGTTCACTTAAAGGAATACATGCACTGAGAATATACAGTATCCGGCGGAAAGTAATACACATCGTTTGAAGCGCATCGTGCGACACGATGCGCTACCAATCCGGTTCAATAACGACTGACAAATCGCGACGGAACACGTGTATGAATGACGAACTTACCGCTGGGTGCTGGACGAGTATTACAGAATACAGCATTAAGTGATTAGGGGTGAATGTGAACTTAAGGGTGAAGAAGAGCACTCTGAGATGGTTTCGGCACGTTGAGTAAACTGGGAAAGACGGTTTGGGTATGTGGAACGAATGACTGAAGGAAGACTGACAGAAAAAAATAAACAGTGTAAATATGAGTAAAAGGTGTGGTAGAGAAAGACCATGGAAGATATGGTTGGATCAAGTGTATGATATTTTGAAAGGAGGAAATGTAAAAAAAAAAACAGAGAAATCGTTGGAGCTGTATGAAAAGTTGTATGGATGTAGAAGAGGCGAAAGGTTTGTGTCTTGATATGAAAGTACGTCGATTTCTCTTCTCTGCCTACCCCGACATAAAGACAACGTGATAGTATGTACGTGTGTTAAAAAATATTTTTTAAGAAAATTAAAAATTGACATTAATATTATATTCCAAACTTTTCACTTCATGTGACAGTATACATTTATCTAGTTGCTAACTGCATTCTCCGATGACGTTGCATAAATTATTGAATAGTATTAATTGTAATTAATGAGTTGTCAGTTTGCATTACATGCTCATGTATTATCCATATGCATTATGCAGAAGTGCATCAAAACGTTGCAAACGACTGAGCAAACATTTCGAAAGCACTTCAATACCTTGACAGTCCTAATATGAGTATATATACATTATATGTTATACATTGAGTTATTTTGGACCTCTAAATGGATAATTTAACCAATGTTCGATGTAGACAATTTTTATTTTTTTATTTATATACACATATGACAAGTTATTTTATGAATACATAATTTGTAAAAAAAACAATAGATAATTTAATGTGGAGAGATAATTTTTATGGATCTGGGTTTGTTGCCTTTCATTAGTCGCATCCCCAGTAAACTAGGCTTTGTAATTTGTTTTATCAAACACTGTTGACTCCACTTTTTGTAACGGTATACCCTACCGGTTTCAAGGTTTTCACCTCATCATCAGGGGAGCACAAATAAGACAATGAGGCGAAAGCCTTGAAACCGGTAGGGTTATACCGTTACAAAAAGTGGAATAAACAGTGTTTGATAAAACAAATTACAATGTCTTTAAACCTCCACAACGTTAATGCCTTAACTACAAATAATATTTAAACTAGGCTTTGCCTGTATCTTACTGAGTACAAATGTCAATGCAATGCAATTTAACTGAAAAAGTTGATTCTTCATTCCATAACTCCATAATACAGCCTTTAAAGCATCTCCCAATCATATTGGCTCATATATAACGTGCGTCTTTGTCTATGAATATCTTCATCGTCATTTGTAATGAAATATAGAATGTTGCCCATATATTTTGATATATGAATTTTATATTAAATATCACTTTTATGTTTTGAAGCTTCGCAGTTCTAAGTTATAGTTGTATAGGATCTTTCGGAAGATTTGGATTACATATTTGAGACCGCCGTTTCACTCAACTCATATGTATATTACATATTAATTTCCAGTTCACCGCTCCTCTTTCTTTATATCGTCCTTTACTGTCGATGCAGTGAGACTCTGGAATCAGTAACAAACCAATATAAGACTCGCTCCGTCCTTGGCATGCTTTAAGAAGCGATTGAAAAACCTCTTAATTTCTAGTCAGTAAAATAACGTCTTTCATTCCTGATTTTTCTTTTCATTTCCTCTCCACCATCCCTTCCTTTTCTTTTGATTGATGATATCTCACTTTATATGAAAAATAATGTTCGGGTAATTGTCCGTCTTTGTGGGGTTCGTGGGCATGTGCTCACGTATATATTTATGGATTTGTTGGGGATGGATAGTCATTTGAATGATTTATGTGACCACGTAACTTGCTTCATTTACTTTTGTCTGGTTGGCTGGAAGAGTTTGCCGCCTGGCAATAAGCCCGCCAGACTGTATTTGCAATAAAAGTGTTAAATAATAATAATAATTTTGTTATATTTTTAATATGTCAATAAAAGTGAATTTGAACCATGAGTTGGAGCTCTCTTAACGAAAGTTTATTTTCTCAGTAAGTGACCCAATATAAATTGTCATTTTAATATTATTTTAAATTTACTTATAACTTTAATCTGATGGATTAACTTTATTCAGGCAAAAAAGTAACTGGTTAATTTAGAAGAAGGTGTGTGGTGGAAAGGAGATGTTTTTCTTATATTTTTTTTAAAAGAGTGAGGCCTCGGCCACACAGGTAGGAGCCTCGCTTGATGCTTAAAGCTATGTTGCGAGCTAGGCGACATATCCTAGCGAACCAACGTACCGCATACTAGTGCATACACTGCACGCTTCGCGCCACGTTGCATGACGATTAGTCATCGAGTGAATCTCCTAGCGAACAGACGTGTTGGTTAATTTACAAGATGACGGAAGTTTTAATGATAGCTGTGTATAAAAGGGAGCCTTTGTGGAACCTATCGAGCAAATTATAGAAAAATGTACCTGTAATAAAATCACTTCGGAATGAAGTTGCACATAAAGTAAATAAAGATAAGGTAAGTTGTCATGAAATTTGTTAGTTTTGAGAGTGACATCATGTGTTGACTCAACCGCTCCTAACTGTCAAATGAATTTGTGCGTAGCACTTTGGTGTGGCCAAGCATGAAGTCACCTAGTATATGAGTCACGTAAAACCGACCTAACGAAGCACTTTGGTGTAGCCTCGGTCTGAGAGTAAGTCTTAAAAAATTGAGATTCGCAGTACAGTATAACGTTTTTGAACGTGGTTAAATAGATATAATATAAAAAAAAGGAAGATATTTAATTTATCTGCCTTCCCCAATAGTGATATGGCGTGATGGAAATGATAAATAAACTTATATATATATGGTATGATACTTAGATTTTTTAAATAGATTTAATAAATCGATTAACTTTTTTCAATAATGTAAAAATTTCTCCAAAAATGAGGAAAAAGCAAATATTTTATCCAAAAAAAACAAAAGAAACAGCAGCGTCATTAAAACCAAAAAAGGTCCCGAGGGCACGTTGTAAAATGAAAATACACTGATCTGATTATGTATGAATTTGGACCTCCTGAGAGGCGGCAAGTGTCAGAAAAGAAATTGGCCCATTATGACTGCGGGGGCTCGAAAATCGGCGGCAATTGGGGCGCCGAAGTCCGGCGCGGGCACCTCCAGTGCCCCAGAGGAAGCGTGCCAAATGACTCCAATTGCCTCTTATTAAATGCTAAACGGCTATCAATAACGGATCCAATTCACCGACCATAAGAATATAACAAATCCATCGCGTTAAATGTTAACATTTTCTTACCGTGTGGGAAGGCGTTTTTTTTAACTGTTTTTGGATTTAAAACATATTTTACTTAACCTTTTTGCGTTACAACCCTTAAAGTTTATATTTATATTATTATAATTTATTCGTATGGATAGGGCATGACATTTTCCTGTTGGGGTAAGCAAAAAAGCTAGAGTGACAGATTTATTTATCTCAACACACATTTTTTGTCTCTGCCACATCCATGCATTTTCTCATGCAGCTCAAACGATTTCTTTTACTTTCTACATTTCCTTCTTTCAAAATATTATTAACTTAATCCTATTGTGGCGGTCGCACACGCGGTCAATGACCGATGAAATGACCTTTGCATTCCTTAGCAATGCAAAACAAACAAGTACAAAGTCCGGTCATTCAACTCATATCCGATGCGGAGCGCATTCCATACTAGAGCGAGAACGCACCACACCTGTCTCGCCAGTTTCGTAAATAAATTATCACCTACATACGACATTAATTGTTTTGCGGACGCAGAAACGAGACGGCGAGATATCTTGCTCGCATTCCCGCACACACGCGGGAATAGTATAAATACCTACGTTACCAATAAAATTTCTCTCTTTCCGCATTGCGATCTAACGAGTTTTATTTATCAACAAATCATCATCATCTCTCCCTCCAGGATACATATCCTAAAGTACATACTTTCCGTTCTTCGCCTTCCACTCACATTTTCACTACATATTTGTTTTGTTAGTCTTTTTTAATTCATTCGTTCTTCTTGATACATCAGTTTTAAATTCTCATTGTGTCGGACGTATGCGTCACTATAAAATATAATTGATTTTCTTGTAACTTGGTAAATTTACTATAAATTCTTGTTTGTATTTTAATGTAAATTCTGGTTTCAATGTGTATCAGACGTATGCGTCAGCCAAAAACATATGATGTATTTGTTTTCCTGTTTGTTATTTGGTTTATATATAATACATATATGAATTCAATAAAGGTAAAGGTAGGAAAACCATTTAGACAGTCGATCGGAGCGTGGTTGTTATTGCGACAGGATTTTGAGTACTTGGGCTTTCAGGATGAATGACGTGTGAAAAAGATTTGTGTAGGCTCGTGAGTGTGTGGGTTTCTTCTTGTTGTTTTAATTTTTGTTGTTTTTGTATTTGTGTTTCTGTATATTTTAGTTTTTATTTTCTAGTTTTATCCCTATGATTGTGTGCGGTATATTGTGGGATGAATATTTTTGGTCTTTCTAGAGTGATGATGTGTGAGGACATTAATTTCGCATGATGTTTCCAGTTGTAATTGAGTGTCACTGTTTGTCATGTTGATGGCAACGTGCAACGGGGTTTTGTTTTTGTGTAATCAAAAATCGGAAAGAAGCATCGGTTTATTTTTTCATGCTAAATATCCTCAGTGAGATACAGGCAAAAGCCTAGTTTACTGGGGATACGACAAATGAAAGGCAACAAACCCAGATCCATTAAAATTGTATGTCCTAATTAAATTACCTGTTGTTTTTTCGCAAATTATGTATATTTCTTGTCATGTGTAATAATAAATAAATAAAAAATAAATAAATCTTGGTTATTTTGATGTATTGTATAATATTGGTATTTTTGTTGTTTTATGTAATAATTTTATGTTTGTTCCCCACAAAGACGGACAATCACCCGAACATTCTTTTTCATATAAAGTGAGATATCATCAATCAAAAGGAAAGGAAGGGATGGTGGAGAGGAAAGGAAAAAAAATCAGGAATGAAACACGTTATTTTGCTGACTAGAAGTTAAGAGTTTTTTCAGTCGCTTCTTAAAGCATGCCAAGGACGGAGCGAGTCTTATATTGGTTTGTACTTGATTCCAGAGTCTCACTGCATAGACAGTATATGACGACGTAAAAAAAGAGGAGCGGTGAACTGGGAAGGCCAATAGACAATATATGTTTAAACGTAGCGCTAATCCATGATTGAAAAGACGTTGAAAATTTTCGGCGATACAAGAGGGGGCGGCGGGACAGTTAAGGGCATTATGCAATAGAGACAGTATGTGAATTTGGTGTCTATTTCTAACATTCAACCAGTCCAATGCCTTCTGGTATGAAGTTATATAATAGTACTTTCGTAGGTTGAAAACAAATCTTAGAAACACATTTTGAAGACGCTGTAATTTGTCCAGCTGTTCCTCAGTAACAGACGTCCGCATAGTCCAGAATCGGAAAGATCAGAGATTGTACGAGTAAAATTTTGGTTTTAGTAGGTGGGAATCTTTGCATCACTTTAAGGGAATGAAGGCTGAAGAAGATCCTTCGGCTTACCTCATCCGATTATATCACTGTTCTATAGACAATCTCTATTAATCCATAGCAATTCTGACACAAAAGGTGTTTTTTAAGTTCTCGATAATAAATTCACTTGTAAAATCATACCATCTGGCAAATTGTTAATGTGAGTCGTCTAAAGTCCCTATCACTACCAGCATATCTATTACCTCAAGCTCCCTACTGGCTTCGAGTTTGACATTTTGCGATATTTTATGAAGGTGGTGGCTGCAGTCGTTAGATTATGAAATTCCCCGCATCTGCAAATGTAAAAAAAAACATATTTGGTAAGAAGCCTGCCTAAAACATACCAAGGGAAAACGAACTACAATGGAATTTTTGCCGATCTTCCAAAATTTGATAGTAACACATTTTGCTTTAGGTGGAGTGCAGTGTTCATATGTAATCATAAATTTTAATATGTGATGGTGACACAGAAAACAGACTCTCTTCAAGAGTGCTTTTCAAAGTTCTTCGAACCTACTACTCGAACTATTGGCAGATTAAAAATATAACAAAATAAATGTTATTAATTTGAGTATAAGGATAGGAAGGTATTAGTGTAAGAATTGTTATCTAGTTATAAGTAGTATGTAGGTGTTAATTATTTCTAAGATCTCATATATTAAGATTGAATAAATAAAATATAATGTAGGAAAATAAGATTAAGTAAGTGCATAAATTATAACATATAATTAAGATTAGTTAAGTAGTAAATTTGTATATAGGTATAGCCTTGACAAATGTTTGTATAGTAATTTACTTGTTGAATAAAAAAAAAAAAAAAAAAGGATAGGAAGGTAGTGACTGCGGTCAGTTGATTAGGAGCTTCCTCACATCTGAATCTGTTTAGAAAAACGAATTTAATAAAATGGCTATTGACAGCAAAAGAAATAGAATGCAATGTCCATGTACATAGAATCAACAAAATTGATAAGACTTTCGAAAAAGGGTTGTTTTTAAGTGCTTTTTAAAACTGTACACGCACGACAGAGATATTCTTATTTATAAAGAAAATTCTTGATGTTATTAAAAGAATTATAAAGTTTTTTTCAACATTTAGTTGTTATTATTCAACATATAAAAGGTTAAGTCCGCAGCCATGAATTTCATACCCTCAAGCTTTGAAAGGAGGTGCCGCGCGCAGGCATTGTCTTTAAGTGCTTAACTACACTCCTTTGCGTTAAGGACTAGAAACGGATCGATCGCGAAATAATATTTAATGAATACTTAGTAGATGCAAAGATAGCAGAAAAACGCAGCGCCAGAGCTCAAGGAGTAGGCGGGCAGAAGTTGACGCGTTGTGATATATGCAAAAAATATCCAGCAAACAAACCACATTTAATTCATTTATTTGAAAAATCCAATATAAAAACCAATTCTTTCATGTATGTATGTAAAAATATCCAGCAAATAAAATGTATTCTTTATAGTCAAAATCTATCCTATAGGTTAATATTTTATCACAAGACTTTTATCACAAGATTTTAGAGATATGTCATATGGAGGAAGAAAGATATAAGAACGGATAGCAAGGTACGCATTTATAAGACCTGTGTGCGACCTATCCTCACATATGACATCGAAGCGAGAGCGGACACTGTCAGGACAAACAATATGCTAAGAACAACGGAAATGAGAACTCTACGTGCTATTGCTGGGAAGACTTTGCGTGATCGTATAAGGAACACCACAATCCGAGAGGTCTGTGAGGTCCAAGATGTGGTCAGATGGGGACGATAGCGTCGACGATACTGGTACCAACATGTACAGAGAATGAATTCCACAAGAATTCCATACATAGCTGTGCATGGGGTGCTGGATGGACGGCGTCCGCCAGGGAAACCCCCGAAACGATGGAGAGATAGCTGGAGCTCAGCATCACAGGAGGACAATCCTGCAGTAACAGACTCTTGAGAGTCTACAGAAAGTTTAAGAAAGAGTTATCAAAATATATTATTTATAGTTAAGGCATTAACATTGTGGAGGTTTAAAGACATTGTAATTTGTTTTATCAAAGACTGTTTATTCCACTTTTTTGAAACGGCACAACCCTACCGGTTTCAAGGTTTTCACCTCATCTTCAGGGGAGCACAAACAAGACAAATCAAAATGTTTGATTACATATGTACACTACACACATGTATTACTATCACATCTATCTATTAAGGTTTCTTCGTAGTTCATTTTTTTTCCAGACATATTCAGAATCGGGGAAGTACCTAATTTACTCCCAATGGCCGCAGCCACCACCTTCTTATTATTACATTAAACTTGTTGACGGGGTATTCTGAAAGGGTTTTTGTAGTTACTGGTTCTATGGCGTGGAATTGTCTGCCTTTAAGTGTTAGATATGTGAGCGGTGTGTTCAAATTTAAGAAGCACTTGAAAACAACCCTTATTGAAAGGTCTTTACAAAATGTATGACTATACACAAATATGAACACTACGTTAAATTTAAAGCCTAGTGTGCTACTATCACATATCTGAAGATCTACAAATGTTTCTTTGTAGATCATCTTCCCTTGGTAAGTTTTCGGCGGTTTTCTTACCAAATTTCTTTTTCTTAACATATGCAGATGCAAGGAAGTACCTGATGTTTTGACCGCAACCAACACATGTTTTGACCGCAACCAACACATTCCCATGTTTTGACCGCAACCAACACATGTTTTGACCACAACCAACAATTTATACATATTTATTTTGTAATATATTTAATAAGTTGCTGACTAATATTAAAATCAGAAAGGTGTCCTATTTGGGTCATGTACTTAGAGGAGCAAAGTACCAATTACTGCACCTGATCATCCGAGGCAAAATAGAAGGCCGAAGAGGTGTTGGCAGGAGGCAAATCTCCTGGCTCCACAATACGTGATTGGACTAGTATAAGGAACGTTGGGTATCTTCTTCGGGCTGCCGGGAACAACGATGCCTACTCTCAGGTGATAGTCAACGTTGAGAGGACCTGACATGACACTGGGAAGAAGATGAATATATTTAATCTGTCAATAATAGTGGGTTCGAATCATGAAAGACAGACAGTTTGCTCTCTAAACGGTGCTGTATAAGTTGTCTATTTAGTATTGTTAAAAATATATTAGAAAGAAATTAATTCCGACTGCCTCCTTATCTAACTTCTGTGGGGATTTTTCTTCTTCTTCTTGTCGTGCCTCTCCAATTAGTAATAGTTGGCAGTCATTTCTTTTATTGCTGACAATATGAAAGATCTCCTCCTCACATGGGATACCCGTCCACTGTCAAATATTTCCGAGTCAGGATTTTCTTCAATTGCTGATTCCTCTTCGGCCCGTGATCTTACCCATTATTATGAGTTCATATTACTGGTGTCTATCACGTTTGAGTATATGCCCCAAATACACAACCTGTGAGTAACTTGTTTTGATAGTTTCTAAAAGTTTGCGATCGTTTTCAAGCTCTTTTGGAACTTCCGCATATACATATAACTCTCTATTTCCAACTAAGACAAACTGAGGTTCTCCATCTTCTTCTTCTTGGTGTATTATTTATCTGTTTTGTTGTGAAAATCATTAGAGTACTAGTGGTCTCTTCCCCTTTAAGGTGGCCTTTCTGATATGCCTTGACCTGCAGGAGTATCGTGTGCTGCTATGTATGAGACTATATCACTGTCCATCCTTTTCACATCTTTATGCCAGTACAACATTGTATTTGAACTCTATCTGACCATGTCACCAATATTGCAGGTATGTCGGATGTCAAGAGTTTATGGCCCTATCTCTTATTTGTTTTTGCTTCAATGGTTTGTAGTTTCTCAATAACAATACAGTACAATTTATATAGCACCGTTTCGAGTTGAGACTCTCTTCATGGGAGTTCTTACTCGGCATTCTAAACAATTATTATTGACAGATTCAAAATATAGCAAATTAAATATTTATATATGTGGTGAGTAAGAATAGGAAGGTGATGGCTGCGGCTATAATATTTGGAACTTCCTCGCATCTGTACATATATGCGAAGTTATCAGTTACAAACCAATATAAGACTCGCTCCGTCCTTGGCATGCTTTAAGAAGCGACTGAAAAAACTCTTAATTTCTAGTCAGTAAAATAACGTGTTTCATTCCTGATTTTTCTTTTCCTTTCCTCTCAACCATCCTTTCCTTTCCTTTTGATTGATGATATCTAACTTTATATAAAAAATAATGTTCGGGTAATTGTCCGTCTTTGTGGGGTTCGTGGGCATGTTTTCGCGTATATGTTTATGGATTTCGTGGGGACGGATAGTCATTTGAGTGATTTATGCGACCACGTAGCTTGCTTAATTTACTTTTGTCTGGTTGGTTGGAAGAGATTGCCACCTGGCAATAAACCCACCAGATTGTATTGCAATTAAAGTGTTAAATAAATAAAAATATGTTTAGTAAAAAAACGAACTATAAAAAAAATCTTTATAGATGTGATAGTAGCACATTCAACTGAAGGTTGAATGTAGTATATATGTTTAGTTAAAAAAGTCATAAATTTTGATAAGACCTCTCAAAAATATTTGTTTTCAAGTACTTCCTAAAGATGTACACGCCACCTACATCTCTAGCACTTAGAGGCAGACCATTTCAAGCCACAGGATCAGCAACAGCAAAATCCTTGTCGTAATACCCCGCCCTGTTGGATCGATTCGGAATTTATTCGATGAAGATGAAATCGACCTCAAAGCTCTTCTTCTCTTCGAAGGAACTCATCTCAAATAATCAAAGAAGCCCCTTTGTTCTAGGTGTGTCGGCTCTAGTTTCGACACTATAAATCATGATCTGTCTGACACAGGTCTTATAAATTCGAACTTTACTTATCTGATCATCTCTGTTAGTTTCATATCTTCATCTTCCTAGTGTTAGTCAGGTACCCCAACGTTGACTATCACCTGAGAGTATGCATCTTTATTCCCGACAGCCCGAAAAGATCTCCAACGCTCCTTATACCAGTCCAATCACGTATATTGCGGAGCCACGAGATTTGCATCCTGCCAACACCTCTTCGACCCTCTATTTTGCCTTTGATGATCAGGTGCAGTAGTTTGTACTTTTCTCCTCTAAGCACATGACCCACATAGGACACCTTTCGGATTTTAATATTAGTCAGCAGCTCTCTATCAGCTTTGGCTATTTGAAGAACTCTTGTGTTGCTGACCATATCCGTCCAGGGTATCTGTAGCATTCTCCGGTGTATCCACATTTCGAATGCTTCCAGTCGGTTCATACTACCAACTTTAAGGGTCAATGATTCCACTCCTTGTACGAGTAGTAACACTGACCAAACGTAGCATTTGACTAACCGTTGTTGAAGTTACATATATTATTTAATAATTATATTCATGTACAGTGTTTCTTGCCCCTACTATTTTATTCTATATGTATTATGATCGACTGTGGAAAGGATCTTTTTTGCATATTACGTTCAGTTTAAGTATTCATTATGAAATCAGTTATCAAAGGCCAGCTCCAGTGGTCAAGCTGTTAAGATATATTGATTGTGCTGAATGGTATGCATTTAGAGAGATCGATGTCCAGTTATAATTAATTTAAATGGAGAATTCTACTGATAAAATAATCATGATCATAAATTGACCATTTATGTAGCGCTGATGATGAGTGAGCAAATTCTCCTCAAGGGCGCTCTTGCTCGGAATCTCAATTCACTCTCATTGAGAGATTGAAAATATTCAAATTGAGTGTAAGCATAAGAAGGTAATAGTTTAGACCAGGGGTGTCCAAATCATGGCCCGCGAGCCACATGTGGCACAATTTAAGATTTTGTGTGGCCCTTTTGAGGTTTCCTACTTCCTATGATATATTTGAATTTAACACTTGCCACCCACCCTATGATGAATAGTGAGTTATCAGGACTAACATAATAAAATACTTTTATAACTAATTTAAAAAAATAACCTAGCAGATTTTGCATAATTTTAATTTAAAACATACATTTTTCACTGGATGTTAAACGTCCAGCACAGTGGCTGGTGGAATTGTTTATCACAGAAAGGCAAGTGTTAACGACGAACAATGGCTTCTAGATTTATGTGTTTTAACAGATTTAACAATGAAATCAAATTAACTAAATCAGAACCTACAAGGTGAAAATAAATTAATTACAGAATGTTATCAGAATATCAAAACTTTTATAACAAAACTTAAGCTTTATCAAAAACAACTATTGATAAAGAATGCCATTCATTTTAAACTATTAAATTACTTTAATAGTGAAACTAAAGATTTTTCCAAATATGTTAATGAAGTCACAAAATTAATTAAATCATTCGACGACAGATTTTCATATATGCAAAAGCATGAAGAAAATTTCACAATTTTCTTAGCCCCATTTGATGTGAAGGTCGAACCTGCACCTCTAAATTTACAAATGGAGCTCACAGACTTGCAATCAAGCATTGAGATGAAAGCCATGTTCGAAGGGAATAAAATACACGAATTTTATCAGAAATATATCCATGAAAATAAATTTCCAAAATTAAGGCAACTAACTGGCAATGTGCATTATAACTGCATTTGGCACCACATATCACTGCAAATCGTTTTAAAAAAAATTAAAATTACAAAATCGAAGAGTCGAAACAGGTTGACTGATGAAAACTGGACAAATCAACTGCTATACGCGACGTCCAAATTACCAGTTGATATTAAAAAATTACTAAATAATGAAAAACAAACATTTCGTTAATTTTACAAAAATAATAAAATATTTAGATTGTAAGTTGTTTGTTTATTTTTAATATAAAAAATATCATATTATTATTAAGTTATAAAATATTTATATATGTGGCCCATCAAAGACTTGCAATGTTATATTTGGCCCACCAGATGATTTCAGTTGGATACCCCTGGTTTAGACCATTAGTTTAGGTAATTTCCGCATCTACATATATTTAGAAAAACATATTTGGTAAGAAAACCGCAGAAAAGTTATCAAGGGAAGACGCACTACAAAGAAACCTTTGTAGATATTTCAATATTTATTAATTTAGATGATTTTTTTCAGATATACTCGTATTTTATATGATCGTAATATATATTTTAAACGTATTTGGTTTAATAGAAAAAAATAACTTAATTATATTTTTAATCAAAACTGTGAGATTTTTTAGCAGAATGCTTCTTGTCTGAAGAGATGATGATAGTAGTTGTTGGTAAATAAATAAAATACGTCAATTAGCAATGCGGAAAGAGAGAGTGAATGAAAGTTTTATTTATCGGTAAGTGGGTGTTTATACATTTCAGAATGGGCGCGGGAGTGCGCCCGCGATATATTTTTATCTCGCTTCTGTGCGTGCAGAAATGGTTAATTGAAATATTGCAGACATCGCAAATAGTATTGTGGGTAAACAATTTGTTTGCGGAAACGGCGAGACAGCGTGATACGTTCTCTTTCTACTGAGGAATGCATCGTAAATAGTATTGTGGGTAAACAATTTGTTTACGGGACTAGCGCGATGTCCGGCCGCGTCAATGTTTTGGTATGTGACCTTTGGACATATCCAAAGGTCGTTTCGTCGGTCGTTGACCGTATGTGTTGACAATATTCAGCGACGACCGTGGTTCCCACAATAATATGTCCGACGCAATTTTATCAATTTTATTATCCGACTAACAGTGAATATCTACGAATGAAGAATAACTTTATGTGACTATTCCACCCACTTATCAGGAATAAAATAAGTCCCCATACACTGGAAGATCGAAATCTGTATTTTTTTAAGAGCACGGTGGCACATAGCGACTAAGGAACTGCACAAAGGGAGTTGTTCTCCGATAGTGATACACCATGAATGTGAAAAGAATAGTAGCGACGATGGACTTAAGTTACGATATCACGGGAGAAGGAAAATGAAAATGGAATATGCAAGAAGAATGACTTGTTGAAAAGGTTTGTGTGAGCTCTTGAGTGTGGTGTTTTTTGTTGTTTTATATTTATATTTTTATGATTATGTGTGGTATATTGTGGGATGAATTTTTTGGTACGTCTGGAGTGATGAAGTATGAGGAGTTTGATTTCGCGTGATGTATACATATATAATTGAGTGTCACTGTTTGTCAGGTTGATGAAAATGTGCAACGGGGTTTTATAAAATCAAAAATCGGAAAGAAGTATCGATTTATTTTTTCATGCTATACGTCCTCGGTGAGATACAGGCAAAAGTCTAGTTTACTGGGGACACGACAAATGAAAGGCAACAAACCCAGATCCATTAAAATTGAGTGTTCCAAATTAAATTACCTGTTGTTTTTTCGCAAATTATGTATATTTCTTGTCATGTGTAAAATGAATAAAATATGTAAGCTTCAGGGGAGTGACAGATGAATTTATCTCTGAACTTCGAGATACCTCTGCTGAACTTTGTTAATCAAGCAATAAGGTCTACTACCTTCACGAAGAACAGGGTTTACCTTCACGAAGAACAAGTTTGACATACATACCATAACGCCGTCTCCCTATTGGGGTAGGCAGACAGGAAAAGTACCAAAATTTTCTATCGCGACAACCGTCTTTGTCACGTTAACATTCATACGCTTTCCGATATAGCTTGTACGAGTTCTCTGACTTTTTAAATGTTCTTCTTTCAAAATATCTTCCTTGGTCTTCCTCTACGACGCCTTCTTCTCACATTTGCACTGTGTATTTGTTTTGATAGATAGATTTTCTTCGGTCATTCTTTCCACGTGCCCAAACTATCTTAGACTAGTGGTCTTTGTCTTGCTCAACGCATCAACGTTATGTTCATACTCATCCCTAATACCTTCATTACTTATTCTGTCATACATAGTATCTCCGTGTATTCTTCTAAGTTAAGTGCACGCATTTCTATAGCACTTATTCGGCTCTTTTCACTATTGTTCTTGCCAAGTTTCACTCCCATATATCAAATTGGTATGACCTTTTCTATATTAACCCTTTTAATCCCAGCATATTTTGCATAAAATGGGCGAAAAATGGCAAGCATTTTTTGGCAAAAAAGCAGTAGTTTATCATATTTTATTTTTTATCTCAGCCAATATTTAGTTTAAAAACCTAATTTTTTTTGTGGAGACCTCCCTGTGAAGTGTAAAATAATAAGTAATTTTCATATTTGATAATAAAAAGATTTTTTTTATTCAACGTAAAAACTTGTATGAAAACTTTGAGGCCGATGATCGGCCCCGTTGGATTTTTCGCATACACCTTTTGGGGCCGATAATCGGCCCTTGGGATTAAAAGGGTTAAAACCGATATGATAAACTTCACTTCAAGGAGAATATGGAAACTTTTAGCATAAAAATAAGGTTTTTTCAAATGCTGGTTACAATGTAAAACAATTTATTAATTTGTTTGGTTTTTTGCTGGTCGTGTTGAGGTTAAGATTATTTCTAAAGTGCTCACAAAAGTTTTGGGTTTTCACGACATAAATCCGGGATGGTCATTATCATTGTGGGAAATTGATACCGATAACACCCATTTCATAATAATGCCTAATCCAGATTCGGTTAAATTCATTAAAACAAAGCCGTATAATTTTTTTTGAATTTTTAATTTTCACAAACTTTAAATGAAAGGTAAACGAAAAAAATGTGTGATGTCACTCACAAATAATACATAGTATCAAAATCTATATGCAACTCAATCATAATATAAATAGGTCAAAGCCCGTACGACGGCTGTCGCCAAAGAAAGAATACGAGAATTGGATTTTGAATACAAGAGAGGAATACTTCGAAATATGATCTCGGTGGGTCCGTGATAAAAATTATACTGAACGAATTTTAAATACCTAGTTAACATTTTTTTAAACGGTGTAAAAGGGGACAATGTATAAATGATATATATAAACAAATTCTACATTTATGAATATATATTTTCATAAATGTAGAATTTATTTTACTTCCGTGAATATTTCATGGGCTGCAACTTGTAAAATATTAATATAACATTTGAATCCAAGGAGGTTTAGAGGTATTTATGCCCCACAAGAATAAGCTGTAAATTTTGGCTTCCAAAAAAACAAAAAGGTCAAAATAATTTACACTACAACTTTTCAAGGAAATGCCAAAAGGTATAAAACCTTTCCCTTCACGTGCTAAAAATATCCGAGCGTTCTGGTGCTGTGTATTCAATACACGTGTAAAAATGAGCGATTTAAAATTGGAAAAATAAGAATATTCATAACCAATCGCTTAAATTAAATAAATTTGAAGTCAAAAGGGATATAATTGAAATTTAATTGCTGAAAACATGAAAAAAACATCGGCCGACGTTGACACAACGTACGAAAAGACCACTTCACATGAAAGCCCTTCAGCTACTGACGGGGCAGAAAGACTAAAAATGTGTATGTTATACCTTAAAGGAAGAAACTAAACGATTTTATTTCTTGCGTTCCCATATACCGAAGCACAGTGAGACGTGAATAGCGTCGCTTCCTCACCCATAGATGTTTCTTAGAATGAGTATACCTACATCACACACTGGCACACGTTTGATTGTATTGGTGAATTTATTCCCGATTTTCACAAAATATCTCTGATGTGGCGGATAAGTGCTAATTATTATTAATATTATTTTTTCATTCAATTCGTAAATGTATTACGGAGGAATACCTAAAATCTGAACCTAGAATTTATTATATTTATAGAGATATTAAAGTTTTTAGAAACAATGTGTACTAGTTACACATCACAAGGAAGGAAGGGTTAAAGGAGGTAAGATAATTCGGACTTTTCGTTGCCTATCTATTCTATAGCACATGTTAAGAATGGATTTTAATATTCTAAGTTATCTGATTTAAAATGGTATATGTAACTTAATTGGTTAAAAAAATATTTAAACTGGTTTTAACGTAATAAATCAAGATTATATAAATCTCTAGAGTAATTTTCAAAAGTTATTTTGGTAATTTTCAACGGTGATATACTATAAATATCAAATGATAATTTAATACTCTTAACATAATAATTAAATTTCTTACCCTTTATTTTAACCCCCGCCGATTCAGTGCGACATCGGATCTGTAAAAAATGTTGATATTGAAAATTTTATACAAAATAATTTTCGATTCATTAAAAAAAACTACACATATATCGTCACGCAGTCTCCCTGTCGGGATATCCAGAGAGGAGAGAGTGTCAGAATTTCCTTTCATCACACATATTTCACCTCTTGTCCATCCATATACCTTCTCATTCCCCTCCAGCGATTTCGAAGCGTTTACATTTCCTTATTTCAAAATATAATTAACTAGATACAACCATACTTTTCTTAGTCTTCTTCCACCACGTCTTCCACTCACATTTTAACTGTACATTTGTTTTGTTACTCTTCCTTCATGCATTCTTTTTACATGCCCAAACCATTTCAGAGTTCTTTTTCCATCTAACTTTATAAATTAAATGTCTTAAACATACATTCATACCTATATCAGTTCATTTATTGAAATAAATCATTTTCTTTAATCTCAAAGTAATAATAATAGTAAAATGACAATTTATATAGCGCCGTTTAGAATGCAGAGTCTCCTCAAGAGCTTTCTAACTAGACATTCGAACCTAGTATTATTGACAGCTTAAAAATAAATGTAAATATAGATGTAATTTGTTTTATCAAACACTGCTTATTCCACTTTTTTGTAACGGTATAACCCTACCGGTTTCAAGGCTTTCACCTCATCATCAGGGGAGCCCAAACAAGACTGATTATGAGGTGAAAGTCTTGAAACCGGCAGGGTTATGCCGTTACAAAAAAAAGTGGAATAAACAGTATTTGATAAAAACAAATTAAAATGTCTTTAAACCTCCACAATGTTAATACCTTAACTATAAATAAAATATGGGTTATGGCTGCGGCTGCTAGATAAAGATATTTGTAATTTGTTTTATCAAGCACATTTTTGTGATGGTATAACCCTACCGGGAGCATAAACAATGCTGAATTATGTTCGAACTGGTACCGATATTCACGCTTCAACGGTTGGGGACATTCGGGTTGGGGACTGTCGGAGGCATGGGACGATCTTGACCAGCAGCGGAGAGATTTTTGGGATATATGTGTTAACCAGATGTTCGCCTCGATGTACTGACTTAGAAATTTCTAGGGAATTTAATCTGTCCAATTTATTTCCGTTACAACTGATATGCAAGAATTTGGCATCATCGATAGAAAACGTATGGTTTTCACGGTGACAATGATTAGCCATTTCAGAATAAATTAGACGATTTGTTAAGGCGGATTTGTGTTCACGAAATTTCTTTTCAAAGGATCTTCCTGTCTTTCCTATATAGAAATTATCAGTCAGGACATAAAAGTTTATACACACCACTGTTTCTAAGTATTCCATTTTTGCCTTTCCCGTTAAATAAGACAGTCCTCAATATAATTTAAATATTATATAAAGATATTTCCTGCATCTGCATTTATATAGATAAATGTATTTGGTAAGAACACCGCAGAAAACATACCAAAGGAAGATGAATACAAAGAAAGCTTTTTACGAGTATGTCTTACAGTTTGTGATAAGACATTCAGCTTAGGGTGGAGTGTGGTGTATACGTGTAGTATTCATATGTAATAATACATTTCGTTAAGGCTTTTTCAAAAGCTTTTTGTTCAAGTGCTTCCTAATGCTGCAAAAGCTACACATTCTCAATCAAGAAACATTAACTCTGTACTCCAGCAAATCTTATGAACATTTTAATGATACAGTGATGTTCTGAACAATAAAGTACAAACCAATGTTCATTTACGAAACATAAGAATGATTGTTTCTGTCCTATGACCTGAGAACGTTTGATTCACAGGAAAATGGAATGGTATTCAATGTCTATTTGAAATTACCTTTCAACAGAAAAGACAGGATCAATTACTGTGAGATGAAATCTAGTTATCTTTAACGATCCCAAAGAACATGTTGCTATCAGTTCCATTTTAAAGTTTATACTTGGTTAAATCAAACGTTTGTTCTTGGTTAAATATTAAGTTAAATTTATAGTTTATAACATTGTTTGTTAATTAACCGATGAATTTCAACAATCTACTATATCTCTATATGAGTGAGTTCGGTGTCTATCGATGGCTTTATCCTACTTAGTTTCTGCTGGGCATGCTCGGGTATACCTCCTTGAGCGTAAGAAGAGATCTGCGTCTCCTGGTATACGTTGTCAAACTCGTTCGGGTTGTAAGCTGTCCAGCATTACTACAAAAATTAGCGTTAAATGTTCTTAACAATTACACTCAACTGCGCCGGTAAGAACTGTTCTCAATAACATACGCAAGAACGGGTCTTCCAGCCGCTATGCCTGTTGGAAGGGCATTAACTCTTCTGAACGGGACTGCTTCGGATATTGACATATTTCATATCACATTACCAAAAGCAAAAGTAAATTTTCTTCTAAGATTAAACGCGTTAGGAAGAACTCATCAACGTACTTAAGTGACTGTGAATATATGTGTATCATATGTTTGTGTGTATCATTCATCATCATTGTCAACCAGGGTCGATCCACTGCTGGGTGAAGGTCTCCCAAGCTGACTCCAAATAGTTCGGTTTTTTGCTCGTTGATGCCATGTGAGGCTGCCATGCTTCCTGATTTCATCTATCTAGCGTACCTTCGGTCTTCTTCTGGGCCTCTTTATGCCTCTTGGGTACCATTGGATTATTTCGGATGTCCATCGGGAGTCTGACATTCTGGCTACGTGTCCGGCCCATTGCCACTTCATTCTTTTGCACACCTTTATAACGTCTTCTACCTTTGTTATAATGCGAATCCAGGTGTTTCGTTTACGGTCTCTTTTAGTATATCCCAACATGGATCTCTCCATGCCCCTTTGTGCGGTCTGGAGCTTTTGTATGTTGTTTACTGTGAACGTTATGTCTCGCAGGCATACATAAGTACTGGAAGAATGCACTGGTTGTAAACCCTTCGCTTTAAGGATATTAGGAGATTACTTTTGAAGATGTTGTTCAAACATCCAAATGAGCTACACGCTAGTTTTGTTCTTCGTGCTATTTCCTCCGATAGGCCACCTACAAAGGAAATAAGTTGGCCCAGATACACATATTCCTGGACAAGTTCTAACGGCTTTCCATCTACGTTTATTGGTTTTGGGGTAGCAAAGCCGTTCATCATATATTTGGTTTTTGA